>OX579659.1:9126022-9224630 GCA_951230895.1 Carpatolechia fugitivella | reverse complement strand
CAGCATTTTTTATACATTCATCTAGCCACTAAACTTAGTTCTGAATACGATTAATTTACTATTTTTGTTCTTGACTGTACCAAAAACCGAATGTATGTAGAAGTTTAGAATCATTTTCTGAGTAAACGTCTCAACGAATTTGAAAGTTTTTTTGCTGGAATAAGATAAACCTATTCCTAACAATTTTTTGGTATATTTACTTTGCTTGGACATACCTCCGTTTGACGGGAATCGTCTTCACGTCAAGCGTCAAGCTGGAAGCCTCACCAAGGGGGTGTAATATCTCGGCTCCTACTGAACCGATTTCGTTGAAACTTTGTATACGAGATAAACCATTTACTATCAATTTTTTGACATATAAATCATAATGATAGATCCAGTCTATCTTGGTGAGGCTGCTAGCTTGACGTCGATCTAGAAGCCTCAGTAAGATACTCAAATATCTTCTGAAATACAATCAAACTTTTTCTGAGACTTATAAACAAATTTAAACCTATTCCTAACAATTTTTTGACATGGTTAAAACCATAAAAATCGATGGTGAGGCTGCTAACTCAACGCAGACGCGTGTCACCGAAAGGGACAGAAACAAAAGTACGTTCGAGATTTAGGGTTGCCAGGTATGGATAAATTTACCCCATAATCTATAGTGTTCTTTTTAATATGTTAAAAATATATTACTTTTGACAGAATTATACTGTAAACAAATTTAATAACCTTATTTTGCGGTATTTCAATAACGCCTTGCCTTATATTATAATAATCAATTAAAGTCTATAGCTCTTTATAAATGGCGACGTGTGGTGTAAATCTAATACTTAGCTTTCACATCAGTGGCAAGCTATACGAATTATATATGCAAACTGTAAGCTGCTATTTATTAAAACTAATGGTAATCAGTAGATTATTATGTACCTATTGATAACTAGTGTTACATAATAAGAAATGGCAGTCTTTTGAAAACCGGCCGTAAAGTATTATCAGTGGAAACGGAATAAAAACAACCTAAAACATAACAAGATAATTTTTATTATAATAAATAGCATAATAGTACATTACGACACGAGGATCGTAGGTGGCAAAAACGAGGTGACTTTTGTAAGCCCGAGCCGTAGGCGAGGGTTTATAATGTCAAGAGTTTTTATAAAACCAAACTTCTTCTTGACTTTTTTGCAGTTCAATTCGTTCGTCCCGTTGCTTGCGAGATGATACAGAACCATCCGTATCCATTTTGCTAAGTTCATCTTGTGACACTACGATGATAGATGATCCCGTGGGGAGATTCAAGCCAGGCAAAAGCCTGCTTGCATCCCCCCGATTTGGATCGGGGGGCTCGTTCATACAATGAATATAAATATTTACATAAACTTACCACTAAACTCCACAAAATACACAAAAATTAAAATATCTACAGTAAATATAATAATTAAATACACAACCAGACTATTTTCATCTATTTAAACAATGAAAAGTGAAAAATAAATTTCCAAAAGCTCAAAAAAACATCCACCGCTCACGAAGTTTCCCGCGCTTTTTCGTAAACCACCTTTGTAAACGATCAAAATGGTTGGAGTCAAACCAAACTTTACGTGTTTGAATCAAATCATTTGACCGTTTACGGGGCCCATTACATTCGTGATTATTAATAATAATAATAATTAATTATTTTTGTCTAAATTGTTATTTCTTTAGATTTTAAGCATTGGCAGGCGTAAAATTTTTTTTTCTATATATTGCGACGTCTGGTTGACCTGTTTCTAGAAATTAAACTTTTTTTTAATAAAGTACCAAATATAATTACAAACAAACAAACTATCTCTATTCCAAATTTCATCCAAATCCGTTAAGTAGTTTAGGCGTGAAAGCAGAATAAACATTCAAACATATTTTCGCATTTATAATATTAGTCTATTAGTCCTCCATCGCTGCCGCTGCATACTGATCGCGATAAATATTGACGCGCGACACTACACACAAGATAAATATCACGATCTGGATCTCGGGTCAGATCACAGGATTTCCAGAAATTCAGCGATTCATATTGTGATCCATCAATATGCTACCCTACACCGGCCTACACGTCGATAAATATCTTGATCCTTTAGTATATATTGACAGATGGATCTTGTGTGTAGCGTTCGCCTTAATGGGCCCCGTAGACGGTCAAACGGTTTGATTCAAACACGTAAACTTTGGTTTGACTCAAACCATTTTGATCGTTTACAAAGATGGTTTGAACGGTTTGTCAAACATTTACGTGTTTGAAGCATGTTTGATGCAATTTCATATTTTTCGTTTGATGCAATTTCATATTTGGCGTTATCGTATTGGGAGCAATCCTGTAATGATGACGTCTTTTGTAATTATTCGTTTTTAATAAATAAATAAATTTTGTGTTTGACGCGTCAGAAGTGTAATTACGACAGCGTACAGAATCAGACTGCGCAGAGCCGTTTGACAAACCATTCAAACTGACCTCAAACGGTTTGATCAAACACGTAAGGTTTGAGTCAAACACGTAAGGTTTGAGTCAAACCGTTTGACCGTCTCCAGGGCCCTTAAGAAAGAGAAAAAAATAAATGTAATGTCTAATAATTCCATTCCCTCGGTTCCCTCGTCACCCCGTGAACGAATGAATGAAATCCCTGACCGACTGGCGACTGACGTTTAGCGACTTAGCGTTAAATTTTATTTGGTATTTGCAAATTTTAGATCGCATTGAAATTTCAGTGCTTTTCAGTGGTCCTATGTAAGTTTTTTGGAAACTTTTAAACGAAGGCTTAAAGTTTATTTGTCAATTTAGTCTAATTTTACACCGTGTGTCTTGTTCCAGATACCTAAGCTGCAAGGCTACGCCCTGTTTCGGATTTCCTAGTGCGTTTCATTTTGTTTCCAACATAGGCCTATCAGACACCGCCGTTATGGACATGATGGTATCGACGTTGCAACAGCAGCGTGCTGTCACAGAACAACTGCGAAGAGAGGCAGCTATTAAACGCATTCCAGTGTCAGTAGCCGTGGCTGACATTGTGAAGTACATCAGCGAGCATGAACAGGAAGACTGCCTACTGGTCGGCTTCTCCAGTCAGAAAGTAAACCCATTCCGGGAAAAGAGTTCTTGCACTGTCCTCTAAATCTCTTTATTTTAAAACATTGTGTTTCTTCATTGTGCAACTCTTGTTTGTCTAAAAAAATATAATTTTACTGTCGTCAGCATAAACAGATGAGTTTAAGTTTTGATATGTAATCTATCTAGACACATCACATTTTTAGCTTTTGTACTAAGCCACATCCTCTATGGAATTCAATTAAATGCAGTGTACAGACCTACCACCTTATCTTTACAATGAAAAGCAGTGCTATAGTGATCACTGGGAGCAGTTGTGCCTAAAATTAATTTTCAACCAATAACATGTTTTAATCTACTCGGGCAACAGTGCATTTACGTACTGGATGTAGTTTCAGTTTTAGCCATTTCATATATTCTGGTAGGTCTGTAACTTTAGATTGTCATACCAGGAAATAAATTGTTTCATAAACTATTTAAGACAAAAGGAATTAATTAGCTATTTATGGTAAAAAAAAATCAATTATGTTATTGTGGTAATAAATCTTTAACTATCCATAACAGTTGTCTAATTTGACTTTAAATAATGAAATGAAACACTACATTAGTACTGATTTATTTTATTGTGCATAGTAAAAACAAAGTATACTTTTCCACATCAATTCCACTAATAGGAATGCTGTATTCCACATGATTCCATACCCTAACACAATACATAGTTCATAAGACTGCATGTACAAGTCCTTTAATTTTAAGGTAAGTACACCTTAATGCTTGTAAAAAATAAATAAATTATACAGCTTTTATTATTTTGTGAATTCTTGATTTCTTTGCATTATGTATTTGATGTAATCATGAATTATTAATTTAATTTGTTATCTCACAAGAGTTACAAGTTTAGAGACATCTAAATAATATGTAAAATAAGATGGGATTACAAAGCACTCTGCATACAGTTAGTCTCAAGTCACAACAAGTACATTCAAAACTTGATAATTATAATTATTTTGATATACAAAATACACTAAATAGGTATTCATTATTTTCAAGTATAGGTACATAAAGTAGGTAAATGACTGATTATTTTTTGGAGTGTCTAAGCAAATCACATCATAATAATGGATTCATATAGGTAAATGCTAATTAATAACATAGGTAAATACATATATTGCACAACATTATATGAAACTACTGCTAAGGTATATAATTATAATGGGCAGTACAGCTATAGACACCTAACTATTCTACATACAATTTTATTATATAGGTACATACTAGGTCATGGGACTGACAGTAATACAGATTATTGGAGTAGGTACTATAATAGAAGTAGGTTGTACCTACATATAGTTTGTAAGCAGGGTAGGGACCAGACAGACTGAATGTAAGCTTGAAAAGTATTATTTAGTGTATAAAAAACAAGGGGATATTTATTTCAGTGGCATCTTTTCCAGGGTAGTAGGCATAATAAAATATAGCTAGAGTTTATTCATCATATTTTACGTATTTTTACTTACTGAAGGGTTCAATTCAAACCCCTGGGTGGAGAAAGATGTAATAAGATGGTAATGAACAAACAAATTATACCTAATCACATTCAACCTCCATCCATATACATAAAGAATTGACCTTTAAATCAAACACTATTCACTCAAACAGTAGGTAGGTAGCACAAGATGAAATTGTAATTAATATTTTCCTATGGTTAAATATTCCTAACACAATA
This sequence comes from Carpatolechia fugitivella, assembly GCA_951230895.1. Taxonomy (NCBI): domain Eukaryota; kingdom Metazoa; phylum Arthropoda; class Insecta; order Lepidoptera; family Gelechiidae; genus Carpatolechia; species Carpatolechia fugitivella. The sequence continues at coordinate 9,219,837 of OX579659.1, read as the reverse complement.
CTCAGACCATCAATTCCTACACCAATCACCTAGAGCAAATGGCAACATACCTGTTCAAAATTAATGTTTTTACAACAACCGTAGAAATGAACAAGAAACCTATTTTTATTATTCGTAAAATGTTTGAGCAAATTTGGATTTAAATCAATAATCTTATTCTAGGGGTAAAACTATATAAAAAACGTAAGTTTACCAACTATCAGTCTTTTAAATTGATGTTGATTATCAATCATGTGACAATTTTGTCTCTCAAAAGTTTACATGAAATTAAATTACAAATTATTAGTAAAATCACTATTAGCTAGATTACTATTGTCGGATTAATTAATAATAATCATAAGTAGGTTAGGTATACATGATGAATATGGGTGATGGTATGCAGCTATAGTGATCAGCTTCATCTGAGATTAAGCCACTATCGGCTTAAATTAAGTTTGAATCTTGTATGAAATGATGATTTCAATCACACTCATGTTTTTGAATTTTGAACTCATGCCAAATTTTACAAATAATTAACTTATAGGTATGTATGCTGTAAATTTGTGATTTGTGTAAGATATAACTATTTACAAATAATTAAATAGATCCTATATCTTCAATCCTAATTTCTAGATTATTAGTACCAATTATCTATATTTCAACTTCAGCTCATATTCATAAGATTAGCGTTTTATATCTAACAGCTAAAAAATTCAATACTATGCCTTATGATCTTTCCTCATCACAATCTTGGGCTCCGAAATATCTTCATACAGGCGATCAATAAATGTTTAAAACCAAAGGGAATTTATTTAGGTAGGCCTCTATCTTAAAAAACATGATTTCTTATAAAGTCCAATGAGACTTGCAACTTTTGAATAACAAACACCTAGTTGCCATTCTTTTGGGCTTAAAAATGTGTCTACACGTTACATTTAAAATGAGTAAAAATTATTTGTTACTCCAATTCTAGACAAAAAAAGGCCTCATTCATTTGGTGTTTAAATAACATTTGTAACTTACCTCTGAATAAATTTAGTCACATACAATACCTACACATTCAGGCCATGCAGGTATAATATGCACCTTATTAATACTCTACTTAAAATGTTTATAATCTTCCCTATCCAACTGGAAGGTAATGTTATAAAGGGTAAAATGTTTCATTGTAAACTTTTGAGATGTACCATTCCTTAAAAATAAATTGAGGGTTATATTTGAGTTAATTGATGGATGTCTGGTAGGTCTCCTACACTCTCTCCTGTTTTGGTGGTGACACATCTTCTGTGCCATTGGCTACGCTTTGGTGATACAATTTGAGTAACTCCATTGCATCTTGTGCTTGACGTTTCTCAAGAAGTATTCTGGAAAGAACCAGAAGCACAATTGTAATATTTCTTACAACTTTACAAAGAGAAGTTCAAGGTACACAAAATGTGATGGTTTCTAAATGGAATAAAGTAAAATGTTATTAGTGTTAATTCTCACCTTCCAGATGCTTCCTTAATGTGCTCCAATATAATTCTATTGTCCCTGTCAGTTACGATATCAGCAAGACTGTCTGGGTCCATGTCTGACAACAGTTCCAAATCCTGTCCTCCCAGTAAAGAGATGTGGCACAAATTGTGTTGCAGGCGCCCTACTAGGTTAGCCACCTGTCCCTTCTCTTCAAGAGCCACATCGTCTGTCTGATCAAGTGATACCTGACACTTTGGCATATTTGGAGACCACTTTTCGTCACCGTGCAATATCATGAGCGAAGTATCTGGATCTAATGTAGAAAAATATTCCTCATCATCTACCTCCGTCCCATCGCACTCTAAGACCACAGTCAGGTTTTCAGAAGGGAGTCCGAGCTTCTCTGGCACTTTGCTGAGTAAATCTTCCAGCGACGAAGCCACAACACCTTTCTTTTTGTCTCGATTCAAATCGCAAATTTTATATGGTTTGTTGGTATCGTTCTCCATTGTTTAGCAGTTCTGTGAATTAGTAATTACTCATGTAACAAGGCAGTGTGTCGTTATTATAAAAACAATTAGTAATTCTAAATATCTTTCATCGCAATCAGAAATAATAATAACCAGAAAACACCACCAGACACTCAATATAATTTGTTGACGTTTACACAATTGTTGCCAAAGTATAAAACTGTCAAAATTCGCAATTATTGCCATACCAGCTATACAATAAAAAAGTCTATAAAATAATCTATCTAAAAAAAAGTGAAAATAAGGGTTAATTCTAATCAGATAATATTTAAGAAAGTAATATTCTTACAAAATATGAAACTTTTGTGCAAGTAGACGTCCCACAAGAACGCGTCTCTGATTATAAAAATTAGAAGGGCGCCGCCCGCCGATCGCGCCACCGCCCACTCGCGCTGCTTACCGGTGACTGTGCCTGCCTGCCTAACCTTAGATAGCTCTACCTTATACCAACCATAAGCATACTAGCCACCCATACGGCCACAGCCACTAGAGCTAGACTTTCACAAACGCGTATCTCTATTCAGTTTCGGTTCCATGAAAATAGAATAAATATAACATCGGAATATAGTTTTATTATATTAAGTACTCACTCAGAGAGCGTCGGTGGTCTAGTGGCTAGGGCCGCTGCCTCCCGTCCGGGAGACGCGGGTTCGATCCCCACCGCGTACCAATGTGTTTACGAATTCATATAAGTATTACGTTTATTCGACGCTCTTACGCTGAAGGAAACATCGTGATGGAACTTGCATTACTCCTGCGAAGAAATTCATAGGTTGTGTGTAAAGTAGACCAACCCGCACTGGGCCAGCGTGGTCAACTAAGGCCTAATCGCCCTAATTCACGGTAGGCTCGTGCCCCTCGGTGGGGACGTCTATGAGCTGTTGATGAATATTAAGTACTTCCTTTATTTTTAAAGTTCAAAACAGAAAATACTCGTATGTGTGTAATACTCATACATACTTACTTAATATAAAAATCGTTTACGTTGGAAACATTTTCATTAATTTTAGTACTAGCTTTCCGTCCGCGGCTACGCTCGCGTTTTGTACTTTTCCCGTAAAAAGTAGCTTATGTGTTAATCCAGGGTACCTACAAACTATCTCCATTCCAAACATGCAAATCGTTCAGTAGTTAAGGCGTGAAAGCGGAACAAACATCTAAACATTCAAATATCCAAACCTCCAAATATATTTTCACATTAGTGTGATGTGATTTTATTGACGGCTCCGTAGCCCAGGTGGTGGTGTATCTGTCGCGGGTTCGAATCCCGCCCAGGGCAGACATTCGTGTGATGAGAACTTGTCAAAGTCAAAGTTATTTATTTCCATAGGATGTTATTACATCACTTAGATCCGTTATTACATTTTTTTGGATGAGTTCACTAACACAATGGCGGAACCTGTGGAGAAGAGCTCACCGAAGAAACTCCACAGTCGTTGCATCTTTTGCGTTTCCTTTTTTAAATAAAGTATTGTCAATTACAAAATGCTTATTATATATCGAAAAAGCCTGCTACTCTAACAATCTATTCCCATGGACATCTGTCTTCTAAGTAATCAGATATCCTATAGTAACCTTTTTTATACAATTAACTGTTTTATAATTATTTTAAACTTGTCTAAAGGCAAGTTTTTGATATCAGTAGGGACCTTATTGTAATAGCGTATACAATTGCCTTTAAAAGAATTACTAATTTTATGTAGTCGGCTGACATAAGCAACCAACTTGTCTTTATTACTAGTATTAAAATTGTGTATAACGAGGGCTGCTATTTATGTATCCGGAATAACAAAAAATAACAAACATCTATAACCAAATATACTTTTATTGCTTTTCAAAATATTCCCCGTGATGATCGATGCATTTTTTCATACGTTGAAACCAACTTTCGTAGCATTTTTTCCATTCTGTATCGGGTATCTCCAAAACGTGCATTTTGAAAGCATCAACGGCTTCTTCCCGGGTCGAAAATCGGTGTCCACGTAATTTGTTCTTCACGCTTGGGAATAAATAAAAGTAGTTGGGTGCCAAGTCGGGACTGTACGGCGAATGAGCCGTCAATTCGATCATTTGACTATTTAAATACTCCGTTGTTGCGGCCGAGGTGTGACAGCTGGCGTTATCGTGGTCATTCGTGGTGAAGGATTATTCTTCGTTGTCGATTGTTCTTGCGTATTACTCCAAAGACTTCTGGCAAGCAAATGGTGGTGTACCATTCAGAATTAACCGTTTTACGATTCTCTAGTGGTACTGTAGCCACATGTCCACTAATACCAAAAAAGCAGGCAACCATTTGCTTCAAAGTGCTTTTTGCACGAACAACTTTAGTTGGGTTTGGCTCATTTTGGAACACCCAAACCGTTGACTGCTGTTTAGTTTCGGGATCATACGCATATATCCAAGATTCGTCTCCTGTGTAGATATTATGAACAGCAACTGTTAAGTTATGCGGGATCCAACGAGAACAATTTTTTTTTTGCAGCCAAATGTTCGTGTAATATTTTATAAATACTCGTCATACTAATGCCCAGAAATGCCTCTATCTCGCGATATGTAACATGACAGTCTTGCATTAGTTCGTGCACAGCATCAATATTTTGTGGTACAACAGCCGATTTAGGGCGACCTTCTTTAAAATCGTCCGCAAGCATACGACGACCACGATTAAACTCACTGAACCAGTGATACACAGTGGTTTTCGATGGGGCTTCCTCCCCAAAAGTCGACAAAAGTTGATCCATGCACTGTTTTTGAGTTAATCCACGCCGAAAGTCGTAATAAATCATAGCACGAAAATTTTCACGAGTCAAATCCATGGTGATGATAGACAATGAATTTTAAAAATGGCGCCACAATGTAAAAACAATTGACAGATGAATGAAACAAACTTTATTTTACAGCCAAAGAGTTCTACTTATTTTTAAATGTTATAATTTCTTTGTAAATATTGTTTATGTAAGTGGCCAGTTCCGGATACATAAATAGCAGCCCTTGTATCACTGTGCTTCTGAAAATTGGGTAAGTACTTATAATTTCGTTTTATATGTATACACAAGAGCGTCATAGATATATGTGTTTGCCATAAGTCTGGTAGTTGTTTATCTATGTAAGTATGTATTTATCAATTTATGTAGTGTATATCAGCTGTCTGGTACCCATAGTACAAGCTTTGCTTAGTTTGGGATCAGATGGTCGTGTGTGAAGATGTCCCTACATAATTTATATTTTTTTTTTGTCAACGGACAATACGATCGTAGATCGGGCAGCATTCCCATGGTCGTCATTCACTATTATTTTTCTGTACATCTACATACTATAATAATTTAATTTACGTTTTCAAACTTCCGCGATGGTTTTTTATTCGAATCGAAATATCGGGCACTTTAGCCAAATAACCTCGGTCGGTACATTTTATAGGTAATACCTAGATTTAGTAATTATCCCGTTTTAATCAGACAAATTCCCAATAAGAAATTCCTGAAAAAATAATACCTGTTTTTTACCTAAGTTATTTTGTATGAAATTATCGATCTACCTTAGACAAGGTAGTAGGGGAAACCTTCATGATCGCCCCTGGTTTTGTACGCTACGTTTTTGATGTACATGGTTTACAACGAATACGCATTCATTCAATACGAGGATGCCTAAAAGTTGCATCCAAAAACAGGTCTGTACAAAAAGTGCTCGTGCAGTATTGAACGCTACTATTTTGGGGTCCCGGGGGCGCAGCCCCCCGCAATAAAAAAAACCACCCAGAACAAATACACTTCGGTTAGATTAGGTTAGACTGTTGTCAACAACAGGCGGAGGGAGACGAGCGAGCGGAGCGAGCGTGCTGCGGCAGCGGCCGGCGACCGCAGGAGATTTCTTTTCAGAAAACGGGTAAAAAATGGCTGCAGAAGACGGGTTGGTCATAATCTGCTAGCATAGTTTTTCCCGTCCAAGGCAAGCATGTAGTACACAAAAAACTGTCTGTACAAAACGGTAACATGAAAAACGGTCTGTACAAAACGGAAACAAACATGAACCCCACTCGGTAGTAGTAATAAGCCGACCGTAAACAGACTAAAGTTTTAAAGGAAACGCCATTTATTAAGTAAGTAAGGAATTTCAATTGAACTAAAAGATTTTGAAGGAACTTAGGAGTAAGAGACGGCTTCACTAAAGCTTCTGGAGCCCTTGGAATGTAGTATTTGCGTATTTTTAAATGGCTTTGTGATATACAGAATTTGTATGTTGTGGCGTGTTATGAAAATAAAAAATACTTGTATATGCTGTAGACTTCGGCTACGTCGTAGACCTCACTACGTGTCGTAGCAGCGACCGTAGCATTTCCAGACTTACTTTTGAACTTAAATGAATTTGTATGTTATGGCGTGTTAGTTGGTTAGTTAGTTAGTTGGTGGGCTCCCGTTTCCGCAATTAGACTCTGAATTGGTCCGTTTTACGTTCGGTTTTGGCTGGTTACTCCAACCAGCCCAGCTCCTTCCAGAAGCTCAGAAGCCTCCTGGGACTGTCACAGGCTTCGCGGAGCGACCCCACATTCTGGAGGATTTTTGCCCGTTGGTCAGTCAACCCTACGCATTCCAGGACTACGTGGGTGACCGTTTCTTCTGCTTCCAGACATCCTCTGCATAGAGGGCTGTCCGTCGCGCCGATGGTGAATAGGTGTTTATTGAGAGGTATGTGACCTGTTAAACTGCCTACAACTATTCGGAGGTTTTTACGGTTTAGGCTGAGAAGTCTGTGTGTTAGTCTCGGCGATAGTGTTGGGATCACCGCCTTCGACTGTCTGCAGCTTGTTAGACTAGCCCATTGGGCGTTGTGTTCGTCCCGGGTAATGTTGCGCAGCCATGTTCTCAGTTGGCTGAACGGTATCGGCAGGAGAGGCTCAGGGCCCAACACCGGAGCCTCCGATCCCCTTCTAGCCAGTTCATCAGCCGCATCATTACCCAGTGATCCGCTGTGTCCTTTTATCCATTGAAGGATGACCTTATTCTTTGCACACACTCGCTCTAAGGCTAAGTGACACTCGAAGATAAGCACTGAGCTGCAGATGTTGCCTCGAAGTGCTTGGAGCACAGCCATGCTGTCGGAAAGTATTCTGATGGTAAAATCTTCAACCTCCCTTCTTAGAATGGCGGTGGCTGCCTCGGTAATTGCTACACATTCACATTGGAAAATAGAGCTATAGTCGCCTAAGGTCAGTGATATTCTGATGTTTAAGTCTAGTGAAAATACTCCTGCTCCGGTTCCAGACTCCATTTTAGAACCATCAGTGTATATTCTTAGTTCATCCGTTCCTGAATGATCCTTGCTAGCTTCAGATAGTTGAATTTCGTAGTTCTTGGTGAATATGTAGGTTTTGGGGACCCTGTCGCATGGAGCTGGGCACATTGGCTGTGATATTATGGCATCTTTCCAGAGTGCCGCGACATGGCCGTCCTGGTACATCCTTTCGCCCGAAAGTTTTAAGCGAAGGGCCGACATCCTCGCCTCATGTTGGATCCATAGGTCCAATGGCCTAAGTCCTAAGATAATTTCCAAGGCGGCTGTCGGGGTGGTGCGCATACTGCCCGTGGCTGCTGTGCAGGCAAGTCTTTGAAAGCGCTGTAGTTTGGATTTGACGGTAATTAGCTTGGTCCTGGGCCACCAAGCAATGGCACCGTATGTGATTATAGGCCGTATAACAGAAGTATATAGCCATAAGGTGATCTTCGGCGACAGACCCCAGGATTTCCCGACGAGTCTTTTACATTGCCAGAAGGTGATGCAAGCTTTTTGTAGCTTGTGGTCAATATGCTTATTCCAGAGCAACTTACTGGCAACTTACTGTTATGGCGTGCTATGAAAATAAAAAATACTTGTATGTGCTGTAGACTTCGGCTACGTCGTAGACCTCACTACGTGTCGTAGCAGCGAACGTAGCATTTCCAGACTTACTTTTGAACTTAAATGAATTTGTATGTTATGGCGTGTTATGAAAATAAAAAATACTTGTATGTGCTGTAGACTTCGGCTACGTCGTAGACCTCACTACGTGTCGTAGCAGCGAGCGTAACAGTTTCCAGACTTACTTTTGAACTTAAGTGAAGAGATCATTCAACAATATAGCATATTTACTAGATTATCTAAGATTACCTATCTGTGGTGTAGGTCTATCAAGGTAGTAGGACAAGTAGTTGTTAAAGCAAGGTTTAATAATTTAAGTTTAACACGACCGACACGACACGGTACCTATAGGTACATGTGATCACTTATAATTTAGTTAATTTATTACATATACCACTAGGATATTGTTTTTCTCGTTGGTTTAGTATACTTGCACTACTTTGCAGGACATCTGCAATTTTTTTATAAATACCAGTTTTAGAGAGTGAAAAAATTGTGTTAATAAAAAAAATCTCCTATTTTGCCGATTCACTTATCTTTTATGTTTCACCAAAAATCTAAAAAATATATTCTAGAGCAGTACTTTAGTGCCATTCTGTGATTGTCTGGATTAATGAGGCGAATAAAGACTACCAGCTTGCTCCTAACGATAATTATTATTTATGTACAAGCATAGCATTATCCATTCCGTTTAAATAAGGATACTCGCTCTCGTATTGCGTTATTATCCTCTTGGTCTATTTCCGTTTGCGGGCTGTTGGCCAGCTCAATTTATGGGTCTGTCTGTTTATGTAGCCAGCACGAACTTGAACTTTACCAGAAATAACAAGAATTCAAACACTGCCTATTGTGCTATCCAAAATCTGTCGCTTAAAGTCGCTTTGAATTACTTGGGCAGTCCTTTAATTTATACAAAGGCTGCTATTTATGTATCCGGAACTGGCCACTTACATAAACAATATGTAAAAAGAAATTATAACATTTAAAAATAGCACTCTTTGGCTGTAAAATAAAGTTTGTTTCATTTATCTGTCAATTGTTTTTACATTGTAGCGCCATTTTTAAAATTCATTGTCTATCATCACCATGGATTTGACTCGTGAAAATTTTCGTGCTATGATTTATTACGACTTTCGGCGTGGATTAACTCAAAAACAGTGCATGGATCAACTTTTGTCGACTTTTGGGGAGGAAGCCCCATCGAAAACCACTGTGTATCACTGGTTCAGTGAGTTTAATCGTGGTCGTCGTATGCTTGCGGACGATTTTAAAGAAGGTCGCCCTAAATCGGCTGTTGTACCACAAAATATTGATGCTGTGCGCGAACTAATAATGCAAGACCGTCATGTTACATATCGCGAGATAGAGGCATTTCTGGGCACTAGCATGACGAGTATTTATAAAATATTACACGAACATTTGGCTGTAAAAAAAATTGGTTCTCGTTGGATCCCGCACAACTTAACAGTTGAACAAAAACAGGCTCGTGTTGATTGGTGCAAAAAAAATGATAGAAAAATACAAATGTGGAACATCAAAATCTGTTCATAATATCTACACAGGAGACGAATCTTGGATATATGCGTATGATCCCGAAACTAAACAGCAGTCAACGGTTTGGGTGTTCCAAAATGAGCCAAACCCAACTAAAGTTGTTCGTGCAAAAAGCACTTTGAAGCAAATGGTTGCCTGCTTTTTTGGTATTAGTGGACATGTGGCTACAGTACCACTAGAGAATCGTAAAACGGTTAATTCTGAATGGTACACCATCATTTGCTTGCCAAGAAGTCTTTGGAGAAATACGCAAGAACAATCGACAACGAAGAATAATCCTTCACCACGATAACGCCAGCTGTCACACCTCGGCCGCAACAACGGAGTATTTAAATGGTCAAATGATCGAATTGACGGGTCATCCGCCGTACAGTCCCGACTTGGCACCTAACGACTTTTATTTATTCCCAAGCGTGAAGAACAAATTACGTGGACACCGATTTTCAACCCGGGAAGAAGCCGTTGATGCTTTCAAAATGCACGTTTTGGAGATACCCGATACAGAATGGAAAAAATGCTACAAAAGTTGGTTTCAACGTATGAAAAAATGCATCGATCATCACGGGGAATATTTTGAAAAGCAATAAAAGTATATTTGGTTATAGATGTTTGTTATTTTTTGTTATTCCGGATACATAAATAGCAGCTCGTTAATAGATTGCAGATTTTTATCTCATTTTTTGTGTCCTAAAATCTCTTTAGTCGCTTTGAATTACTTGGGCAGTCCTTTCATTTATAAAAGATTGCAGATCTTTATCTAATTTTTTGTGTCCTAAAATCTCTTATAAGTATATTAAGATGAAAGTTTTATAGAAGTAATATGCTTACTTATAGTAAACAATTCTTCTTCGGAAGCCAGTTTTTACTACAACTGAGTGGGCTTCCATCAGCTATGCTTTTTTACTCTAATTCTTTTTTCTCCATACGTCTATGCCTTGCCCTCTAGTTGCTCTCATAATGTCTTCACACCAACGCATTTGCAGCCTTCTTCTCTGGCGTTTCCCTCCTCATGGGCAAGTTTACTAGTGTCATCAAACTTACTGTAAAGCTTAATGTGACCAGCCCTCACATCGCCAGAAAAGGTTGTTTGTTAGAGGAAAAAGGCGTAGCTTGAATGGAGACTATGGATAGAGAAGTATACATTTATAAGTACTTGAATCTACTTTAGTGGACGATTATCTACTGGGTTTTTTAATTTACTCATTTGTTCTTATTATAAAGGTGTAGTGTGGTGAGTAATTAGCCTCGTAATGGTGCTGCGCTGTTTCCATGCCTACTTAGAAAACGAGCTGTTCATGAGCGGAAACAAAGAGAGCCTTGACTATACTTTTGTGAAGCAGAATTTTACAGAATTGCATTCCATTTATGATAGTCAAATCATATTTTATTTTTTGCATATACAAGAGGGATTTTTTTTTACTTAGTAAAAGCATCAAAGGCTTGTTGCCTTATTATTTTTAAGGATTTGAAGCATAATTATTTTTAAGGATTTTTTTTGAAACAATCTTACCATTTTAATGTTTCCTAGAGTACGGGGAGATCGTTTTTAATAATCGGAGGCATTGGGACTTACTGTCTAAGATGCAAATGAGGATCGGTGTCATTCAGCAAGAGCAAGGCACGCAGAGCAGGTTGCAAGGGCAGTCGCGGGGGTCACACCCGGTCAGAGCTTGGCGAGACGGGGAGATCAATAGCGCCCTCTCAGCCCCCCTTTGGCGGCCCCAACCAACGTCTCTTCTACAATGCAATTTGCAATGTTCACCTCACCTACCTCACCTGCTGAGAGGAAAATCGCAGGCCTGTAGATACATACCTTATTTTGTCGGTGTGCCGTGTGGTAGAATTGACAAAGAAAACTGAAAATATTGGTTGAAATAACATAAATATGACATATAAACTGAAATTATTAGAATGGGATAGAATACTTATCTAATCCATCACAGGTTAGTAAGGTCGTTCCGAAATAGTTGCTTCGGTGATTTTCCTTTTCTTGGGACTTCTTCTTACCTTGCAGGTTATAAGATCAATAACTAAACCTCCCGAACCCATGTGTCTTTGCCCCTGTGTCTTCTGATATGGCTCATTTAATGACCATTCATCATAGGCAAAGTGATTTTCACTGGGTATCTCCAGCAGGGTTCAAACCCAGAACCTTCGTAATGAAAACCGAACGCTTTACCGTTCGGCTATGGTGTTGACACTATAATATTATAACAGTAATTAATTCAACTTAGTTATTTTATGTTACTCCACAATTTAGGTAATCCACCCATTTTTGCAATTACATTTTAATTTATTTTGGAAAATCGTTTTTGGTTCGTAATTTAATTAGTTAAATTTTTAATCATATTTCATGATCTCAGAACTACTCAGAAGCACATTTCAAAAGCTCAACGCCTAAAAATTCATCTAAAAATAGCTGACCAAGCTTAACTTGTATCGGTACTTGAACCTATAGGTAAGAAGCTGCTAGATTTCCCAAGCCAATAATAAAATGCATCTGTTATTCACTACAAAGACAGCGGCGGAAAAGTTCGTGTATTCCATCCGGATCGGTGCATCAATCTGAAACTTCGCAAGGCAAATCTCATTAAAGACTCACGCGGCCTTGTTTCACAAATGTAAGGGATCTCACCGGCGGCGGCGACGGCGGCGGGAAGCGAGCAACACTCGCAACACACCCAGCAGTCGCTACGCTACACAGCTCAGTAGCTCCACAACATGACACACCGCCACAACGCGACTGAATTAACGCGTGCATTATTAAAGCGTGGCGGAGTGAAACGACGCATCTGCAATACGTTGTGAAATAAACATCACCCCTGGGACCGCACTCACGGGAGATATTCTACGGCTCAAGGTCGTAGCTGAAACGAAATACGGAACTTATTCAGTTAGACATGCCTATTGCGGTGCCTAATGTATTGGTACTTGTTGACCTAGAATACAGAGATGGATGTCCCTAGTGTTAGGGTAGAACTTACAGTTTCTGCATTTTAACTACAACTTTGATAGGCCCACCACTTACACTGTACCTAGTACTTATATACTGCATAATACGTTATGCAAAACATATATACTCTATTTTGAAATTCCTAAAACGTTTCAATTTAGGAAATGGACTCTGACGGGGAGTGCTCTTTTCATAAATTATAAGCAGGAGAAGGAAATTTATGTTCAACGCCACTAAAACTTCAGAATTGCTCAACTTAGAAGGTTAGTAGAATTTGTATAGCAAGATTAATTATAAATGAATAAGCATGACACGGCGGTGGCGCGCGGAACCGGAAACTTTAGACTGCAACAAAACAGCACGTCTTTTGCTAAGATATTTTTGGTAATAATATTTATAGACTATCCGCCAGTCTGAGCAATCCGCAAAGCTGGTGCTTTTAAAATTTATCTATGATATTTGGAAAGACCACGCTCTCGTAATAATAAATAAAGCCACTCAACCCGCCGCAGCAGGTTTTATAAAGGAGTTTAAAACGCCAAATATTCTCGTTAATTATTATCATTCAAGTCTGGTGAATGATTTTTCTATTTACTTGCTCAAGGTTACAAGAGAAACTGACCAGTCTTTATTGTGCTCTTTGGAGGAAGCCGTCACAGTGAGAGTGACCATCGGGAATTTTTTTTCCCGTTTGCCATACTAGTCTGACCATCTATCTAGCCAATGGGGAACAACGGTTTTTTCAGATGTGATGACGATATAGAACAATTCAGCACTATGAATGACGATGATGTCAAATTGTTTTTTTTCTTTGTTTTTTTTTTTCTTTGGTTTTTATGCTATCTATGCCATAACGTGCATACTTTAATAAAAATTGGGTATTGATTTTCTATAAATCTTTCGTTATTTGTTCTCGAGGTTTCTAAAGATGCTGCTTTATTAGGTCTTTTATTATTTGTAAAAGAAATACCTAAATTAAAAAGAAGAAATAAATGTCTGTGTAAATAAATTAAAAAGTACTAACGATAGGCATTAGCTTCAAGTATCTTCTGTTCAAGCACATAATTAATATATCACTTGCGCTATGTATTATGCAATACATCATCGGCTAGATGTGCTGTGGATAGGCATTTGGTAGAACCTCTGACAATATTCTGTGCCTCTGAATAACTGCTAGGGCTGACCCTGTCAAATAAAATTTAATAAAGACCTATATTGTGCTAGACAACAACACAGCTTTGTGTTGCAGACAATATGACCTTTGGATGTATTGAGGGCGAGGGCAGGTGCGCCGCACATCTGACCCCAGGGTCTCGTCGTCGCTCCGCGCGTTATTCTGTTGACCGTTGACGCGAGTGCCAACTCGCTAGCCCTCTCTTTGTAAATATATCATCCTGATAAACCTACTGGTGCGACGTGCCTACCATCAAATATTTTCATACAACAATGCTCTCGCTTTTCATGAAAAGCCTGATTTTAATTTTAAAATTTAACTCTTTCATATTATAAAGAACAGGTAAAGGATGTTTTAGCTAATGTACCTACGTACCTACATTTAGTAGCCCGTCTGCCTAAGGCTGGCGGATGCTGTTAAGCCATTAATCTTGTTTCCCTTTGTCTAGACGTTGGTCTCTTAGTAAAATGGTTCACTGAACCAACCAGGTAAGGAACACGGCTTTATTTATTTTTTAATTCATGTATTCGCACCGTGAAATTTACTTCGTTACTTATTTTGTAGGTGACTAAATACACTGAACAACTTTCCACAAGATACACAGCATGGACACTGACGATAAAAACTATAAATTGGACCTTTCATCGTTTTATAATGAGAGATGCCTTTTTCCTTAGAAATATTTTTCTGCAACATGGATTGAACAAACTTTTCACAGTGTATTTGTCAAGCTCAAACAACTTATAAGAAACCAAAAAATACCATAAATATGTCACATACTAAATTTATATCTCGGCATAGTTCTTTGTCGGCAGATTCGGCTTTGATCTCAAATTCAGCTGACTGTCTACAAAAATGTACTGATATAACTATATTACCTATATTACTAACAAAATTGATTGCCCAGATCTGCTTTCCAAAATTTTTGTCGGAACCCCCAGACTGACCTTACGTAATAGCGCTCCCATTCATCTTCCCTCAGTGTCTTCGAACTACCGTCAAAATTCATTTCTTTGGCGTGCAAGCAGCAATTTTAATAAATTGTGCCAAGAATTTGACCTGGACCTGTTTAATACTGGTTCCGATTCGGCGAGACGTCTGCTAAATAGACAATTTTTTTTGTAACTGAACAATATGTTTGCGAGCTAGTATTCAGGCCTATGAGTGTGTGACCTTATGTGTTTTTTTTAATGTTCTGGCACCTACATGTGGAGACCTGTAAATGGCTTTTTGGTATTACTGTATTTTACTATCAAGTTAACTTTAGCTGTTGGTCTTCCTATTATTAATAAATAAATAAATATATCAATGTTCGTATGTAACTTTTAAAATTATTTCAAAGAATAAAGTATACTAAGCGACATATTATATAAGACTTGCCTATTTATTTATTCCTCAATAAATATCTTTCAGACCCAGTTTTAAGTATGTAATGTGTCTTCATATTTCAAATGTTCATTTTTGTAAAAATAACAAAACAAGAAATCAGTCAACCAAAGTGCCTACTGTATACTCAGAGAAGTTTTTTCTGTGTTGAATTGAAATTTCATCTCTAGTCTGAATATTACATTTCACAACGTTGAAAGAGAAAATATACGAGCGGCGAGTGTATAATTTCATTTGTTTCTGACAATGTATTGTCAGTGATTATAAAAATATATACCTATACATTTACATTCATAGTCATCGTTTCTATTATACTCAAAGTTAGTAAAGATTGCCTGGAAGAAAATGATATGATTCTATCTCGCTGCACCTATGTTACTTATTTATGAATGTGCAGTGTATGTATATTGTAAGCACCGTGCAAGTAAAAATAGGTTTTACAATACTGATTTACGATTATAGATAATAAAAGATCTCACTTCCACTCTCTATCTCACTTCACTTCTTTTCTAAATTCTCACTTCCAAGGACAGCTGTAAGACATTTCTTGAGAAATAAGCAGTGCCTGTTGTGTCGTTTTTCTATGTGATCATTTTCTGTTAACTTTATTGTGTATAATAAATAATAATAATTAAAAAAAATCGAAGTTACGAAATATTACGTGAGCTATCCGGCATAGCAAGGTGGCTTAAAAGTGACTAAACTGGGTCAACAGCCAGTAGCGGCTGTGTCGTCGGCGGAAGAGCGATAAGTCGCCCAAACTGCCGAGCGCTAGTAAGTAGGCAGTTTGCCCACATTTCGGGAACGATATTCGATTTTATGTCGTATTCAAACTTTATACTTACTCGCCAGGTATGCTTCGGTTCTATCTCACTGATATTTAATTTTAGTAATTTCATTTACAGAGAAACATCAATGTTTTATTTTCAACTTTATTACAAAAAACACATATTTAAAACTTATATTCACTCACTAGAAAACTAATAAATAACAACGTTCAAATGACTGGACTGTCGCACTTAAAACTTAAATGCATTTAAAAAATGCAGCAAGCATCAGACCAGACGATAAGTACTTGCTACATTTTTAATATTATACACCTGCTTACAGAAACTTCGAGTAGCTTGAAAAATATAAAATTACTTTATATTGTTTATCAACCACTCCAGGAAAATGAATTAAAATATAATAGTTAGGCCAATAAGTACATAAATCTAAAGCCTAATACAAGTCACAACACTATTTCATACATACTCAAGTACATACATTTGAAACAAAACAAAGTGAACAGTGTAAAATGATAGATTTAACAGAAAAAATCTAATTTTTATTCACGTTTTGGCTATCGAATTACAAAGAAGCTAATTAAATGCGAAAATGAATCAGAGCAAATGCATCTGACAGGTTTGACCGAGAGCCAATAATGATGGTAATATAACAGAGCTGATTGCACTCCTGTGTATGTTTCGATCGGGGGGGCGTTCGATCCGTTTTAACCACACAAACCCATCTAATCGATCGATAATAAATCTACACTGATGTTTACTGATGTTATACAATAGCCCGTTATCATTATAAAAGGAAAGCGTGGAGAGTACTTAACTACCCTATGAAAAATAATGTCCAGCGCAAAAAACGATAACTCTACTTTTAATTAAGAGCCGTCGCCAACAGCAGGCCGACATTTGTGTTATCGCACATCGAGATTATTTCCACGATGTTTCACATGTCAACGTTTGTGTTATAAATCTTACCTATTGTATTAAAAAAGTTACACTATCAGTGGTTTGGCGCATCTGCGAGTAAAGGAAAAGTTTTTCACTAACGAAGCGCCCCCGCGAACGTGTTCAAGTAGGAGGGAGGCCGCATGATCATCAAAGTTGCTCAAACTTAAAAGCTTACGTAACATGTGGGTTCGGTGATCTGGGCCAAATGGCCTAATTTACCAAACAATAGTGGCTTTATTACTTAACCAACTTAATTTGATTATCTCGTAGAAGCGTCGCTACAGCAATTAAGTTCATTATGTACTGAGTCGTACAGATTTTGAGCTTTTCCAAATTGGCTTTTGCCCGTGTGTCCTTGAACCTCAACCCTGTTTGAAGCGGGCACAGAAAAACTTTGTTTCTTTTTTACAAATTGTACCTTAGGCAGACATGTAAGAATTCGTTATTTTCTTGACGTTGCCTGTTCTATACAGTCTAAATTTAGGTCGTTTTCGTTGTATAAAAAGTTATTAAGGTGCAAACATATTTGAGGTTGATGCAGTAAATACGAGAAAAAATTGAGTTTACGAAATAATAAAAAAAAAAACAGTACTCGCTTTTATGGATTTCTCTCGTAGTATATCTGCTACAAGTGTGGTTGCACATGGTGTCGTGTTTAACGATGACGCGTAGTATTGAGATTAACTTTAATCAGCGTAGAGTCCTTCGTAGAGCGAACGGGGCATGTGTTCGGCCAGCAAGGACTTGAGTTTCTCACGCGGCGAGACGGGCGTGTAGCGCGCTAGCGGGAACGTGCGCGTCACGCCTTCAGACAGCGCGCGCGTCACCGCCGTCAGATCTGCGTCCTGCAAACAAACAACACACGATAAGAAAACTAATATTTATGAAACTTAACTATATATTCATCGTCACCATTATAATGTGACTTGTAAGATCAATGGCCGACCCCACGAACCCTGCTACTAGAGTTATTGAGAAGCCTCTGACATAACTCATATATGTAACGACTAATTTGGCAAATAATGTCAAAAGCTGTGGCTTAATAAATTAATACAAGGGTTTGTGAGGTCGGTCGTTGACTTGACATGTCACATGTCACCCTATATGATGATTCCGATGACGATATGACATTATTAATACACGAAATCCGAGAATTCCCAATAACACCGCGGCGTAGTAATCGTAGCAATCTAATAAGGTCTATAAAGGTCTTTTCTCTTTTTCAGGCAACAAGAAAGCGATCATTATTCTTTAAAGATTCCGGCTCGAAAAGTTGCATTGTACTTATATATTTTTTTTAATTTCAGTCAACAGGTACATAATTTCAGTCAACAAGAATACAAAATACTATAATTTTATCACACTTGTTATGGCCTGCTACGGCGGCGGCGGCGTAGCCATGTAGCAGTCTACGGACTACTTCAAATGGCGGCTTAGCAATACTTTAGGATAATACTTAAGTTTATAAGTTACTTCAGAATACTTCTTGTAAATTGAATAACAATGAAATTTTAGCGTCTTTAGCTACAGGGCATGCACAACAGACGTGAGAATGAAATTATTTACTGATCAATTAGTATCTTAATAGAAAATTTTTCACAAATAATAACGAACTAGTAATTGTTTACTTTTGCCTACATAGAAAAGTTGGAGATTTCATGGTTAATGTAACTTTTTTTTTCATTTATTTAGAACGTGACGTGACGTAACGGACGCACGTTATACACGAGTATGTGACGCGTGGAAATAGCTTATTTCACATTATTACTTTCTCCCTATTATATGAAGGTGGTGGTGGGGAACTCTTGACACGTTTTACAGATGTACTTAACTGTATTGTTTTAATATGTTGATGACAGTAATATTAGGTAAAAAAAATACCGTTACAGGGTTTTTTTTCCTTGGATCGGAATTTGTACTCGTGCTAGAGAAAAAAATAATTATGTAATGACAAAATACATTATTAGGTAAAATTATAATGTTATAAAGTTTAAAGTTTTTACGTTCAACTCTTTAGTAATAGATGATATTCGGAGATTAATCTATTACCTCTATATTAATAATGAACTACTTGGGGCTCAATGGCATTCCAATAAATTGCGAACCGAGATCTAGCTATTGCGCTAACATTCATTACATTCCTGTAGAATTTCTGAAATCAAAGAATTCAGGTTTCATGTTCAAAAATTCATTACTTACGTAACGAGAATTCTGTCACGAAGAAGTTTATTTCTGTGAATATAGACGATAAAAAGTTATCTCTTGAAGATCCGTGTTCATGTTGTGAATTTTAAGTAGAGGGACATTTTTTATAAGTAAGTTAATTAGTCGCTTTTTGCAAAATTTTAGATCACGTGTAAAGAATGAACGAATTATGCAAGATTTGTGCACAAGACGAAAGTAGGAATAATAAGGAGACATTAGGCGGCATCACGTACTTGCCAGGCGTTCAGCATACTGAGAATCTTTTATGAAGGTGTATGTAGTGCAAAAAAAGTGATCCTAATTATATTAGCATTACTTTTTCGTCATAATATTATAATTACAGAAATAAAATCTAACCCAGGGTAGTTAGTATTGGAGGAAATTCCACATTTGTGAATCGATATTTGAAATATATCATCGTCAAAATAGCAGACACCTTTCGTCTTGGGTGTGGGCGAAAAAGTGGCAATGGTGTCGATTCGGCAAACGCCCAACTAAACTAAACTTAAAATTAGTCCTGTCACTTTCTATCATTTTTAATTGAAAAGGGACCGAAGATCATCGGTTTTTTTCTATGACTTCACGACTAACTGTCAAATTTAGTCTTGTTTTAGAACCTACCTTAGTACAAGAAGATATATAAAGTATTCGGATAAAATATGTGGTGTAGCTCTAAGAGCGGTTACGCACTAAGTGCGATCCGAATCCGATCCGAGTCCGTAAAAATAAGGTCAAGCGTGGCCGTAGAACGATTTCGATCCGATTTCCATCCATCGAGTGCGTAAGCCACCATACAAATACTTCTACGGCCACGCCGGAACCTTATTTTCACGGACTCGGATCGGATTCGGATCGGACGTAGTGCGTAACCGCTCTAAGACTTCACGAATTCGGAGAGGGTAGGTACTCACTATGTCAGTCCCTCAGAGATCCACATCAATAGCAGACTCGTCCTTATCTTATGCGTCGGATATCCAACAAAATTGTTCAGGAGCCCAAGAAATTTTCCATTTCTCCGTCAACTCAAACTGTGTAGCCTACATTAGTCAGCCTTTTCACAGAAAATTGTTATCACACTAATATTATAAATGTGAAAATATATTTGGATGTTTGGATGTTTGTTCCGCTTTCACGCCTTGACTACTAAACAAATTTGGATGAAATTAATAATTGAGATTGTTTGTACCCTGCATTAACACATAAGATACTTATTACGAAAAAAAAGTTTTATTCCCACGGGAAAATCTTACACAACACGAGCGTAGCCGCGGGCGGACCGCTAGTATTTCATGAAAGGATGTTGTGTAAGCACGTTGTATACAACACGTTGTTGTTGTCGTTGTCGTGTTGTCGTTGCATACAATTTATTGGTATGAGTATACCTATGTCTAACCTATATACACAGTTTTCCTTTGGCAGGATGGATATTATGAGCGGCGGTGTTCTTTATTACTTTACCTTTGTAATTAATAAAATTAGTGAAAATAAGTATTTTCAGATATATTTTTTCAGGCTTAGACTCAAATATTTAATATTTATATTAAAGCAATGATATACAACTTTCTTTTGAAGAAGACATTTTTACAACGTAGTACTACGATATGGTTGTCGAATCTATAATTTCTAGCTATATCGCTAGGACAGCACTAAACTAACTGCTGGTATGGTTTAGGACCCGCCACAAATCAGCTAAGTATTTTAAAGTTTAGCATATCCATTATCTATGTCTTCAGCCTTTTGTAAAAATAATACTAAACTCACAGCATTCTTTGTATACTTTTCGAGGCTGCGTAGTGCTTTGTGTACTTAAAGCATTTTGTATACTTCTCGAGACAGCACGTGCTTGCTCGAAGTAGTTTGTGTACTTACAGCACTCTTTGTGTACTTCTCGAGGCTGCGCAGCGCTTGCTCGAAGTAGTCTTCACCGTATGCGCCCTTCTGCTCGTCGCTGAGTCTTTTCCACATGTCGCGCGCTTGCTCCAGCAGCTTCTCCTCTGACAGCCAGGCGCTGCCAGTCGTGTACTCCCCGGCTGCTACCACAACCTGGATATTATAAAGTCAATAACAAAGTTTCTACATGCGAAACGTAGTATAAAAAGTAAAAAAAAAATGAAAGAAATAGAGTATTTCTCGAGAGTACTTGGTTTTTAATTGGGTATTGAAAACAAAATAAATATTGGTTATGCCGAATAACCCAAAAATAAAATATGTATAGGTATATGTGTATGATAATGTGTGTGTGTTTGTTGTGTTAATGTGATTTTAGTGTGTGCTTCTTCGGAGCCCACTAAACCTCTGCTCATCCCTTCGGGGATATGAGCGTGATGTTGTGTGTGAGTGTTTTTTGAAGAAATTTATGAGTTGATAACGAATTTGATTTTAGTATTTTGAGTATTGAGTATGATTGTGGTAGGTAACCGATTCAATATACCGAATTTTGAATACGTCACTTGAAAGGTAACAAAAGTATTTGTTTAGTCGATTTTGAATAATTTTGCTTGAAGTAGGTAACACAAGTCTACACAATTATTTTGATCAAACAGAATCTTGGTGATATCGTTTTGTATGTAGTAAGTATAAGGTATATAATATCTTGAATGTCTAATTTAACTCCCGATTAGGTCCCAAGAGAAACTGTTGTAGGTAAAACTTGTGACAGTACAAATAGAGATTCGCGCCTAAGAAGTCTCTAGCCGAACGAGGTAGGTAACCAAACATTCGTACATTCTATGAGTGCTTCTCGAGGTTTTGTATAACGTATCTAGTTCCCGTCATATAAAAATGAAACAAAAATAAGCAGACAAAAACTTCATTCTCTTTTTCCTTATCGAGTTATGTTCAACTGTGTAGCTTGCTGCCTGTAATGGATTATAACAATAACTTTTTTTCATTTATTCATTTTTAACGTTATTAAAATGAATTCGTTTTTATAGATAAGTATAAAAAGTGGAGAAAAGTGCCAAAAATATAATTAAAATTCCAAAGTGATTCAGTAAATGTAGTAGGCATTGAAATGCAACAGTTTACAAATGATCTAATTTTAACTCGCCCGGCGTAATTGTGTCGGCATGCATCGATTTGATCCAATGTGATTGCATTTCAGCTTTCAGTGATGTAACCGCTACTGCTGTACGAATGCCAATAAGTAGATCACTAAACTTGTTGTAGCACACTTTTCTGTTTGAAATTATACCGTAACTGGGTTTTTACAAAGTTCGTATACAAACTCTTATCTAAGGACAGCTAGTAATTATATAATAGTTGGAAGCACGGAATATTTATATTCCGTAGTTGGTAGCTTATCCCGGCTTGATAAGTATGGGTATACACCCGTGGATATACGCATATCTATTACTAGACACAGTAGACAGACAAATTTTCTCCAATCTCCTTGTCATTTAATAGTTGTTCAGTAAATTCGCAATGGTAACGTCTCAACATTCAGTTAGTTGCTAATGTGCAGGTGGCAAATAAATCATAAAGTCTTGTTTCTCTGTTAGTGCTTGAAAGCCATCAAAGACTGTCCAGTCTAGACACTCGAGAGCATTAGCTCTCTCTCTCTCTTTCAAGCTCTGCCACATAGAGATCTTATTCCGCCTGCTCCATGTCTGTACATGTTGTTGAAATTGAGGCAAAGAGCTTTATAGCGCGCTGGGAATGTTTGTTTTACGGAAATTTACAGCATATTGTATGTTATAATTTTAGAGCCTCTGACAGCTCATGAATATTTAGTTCCAAATGGGTTATGTAAATCAAATGTAAGCAATTATTTTGTGTTTAGGATAGATTCGCAATACGAGTCTTAAAATCTATATTTCATTGTTTGTATGTGAGTGATGTTTATATCGGTATTTATAAACGTTTGAGCTGGGTAAGCAGTGTTCAATAATACCAATGTCATTTTTACGGTCACTTTATACATACATAAAGTCAAGTTATAATCTCTAAAGGGGTGAGCAGAGCTTTAGTTGGCTCGTATTTTGGTATAACGTTGCGCCAATCTTTTTGTTTCTTAGTGCACCTAGTAACAGTTTTCCAGTCATACCAAGTTGTACTTACTTATAGAAAGGTATGGAGTGCTCTAGTTTTAAGTCGGGAACCACATAACATAAATCGTATGAACAATCCATTTATTTTGACATGGTCATAATGGCACTCACCACATCGACGCCACGCGGCTTGAGTTCGCGGCGCAGGCAGTCCGCCATCGCCTCGAGCGCCGCTAAGGAAGCTGCGTGTACACCGCGCACCGGCGCCGCCACGTGCGTGAGGATCGACGATGCTAGCACGACGCGCCCGCGCGCGCGCCGCACCAGCGGCAACATCACTTGCACCAGGCGGGAAGGACCTGTCAAAGGAACGAAAGAAAGCCCATCCATCAAATTCTCATCAATAATCGCACTAACACACTAATATTATAAATGTGAAAATATGTTTGGTTGGATGTTTGTTCCGCTTTCACGCCAAAGCGGCTAAAGTACTGAACGGATTTGGATGAAATTTGGAATGGATATAGTTTGAACCCTGGATTAACACAAAAGTATTATTCCTACGGAAAAATCTTACACAGCGCGAGCGTAGCTGCGGGCGGATAGCTAGTAACTCATATACGCCACCTACCAAGGGGCTTGAGCCTACCCTTAATTAAGGCGATCAGGCCATAGTGGATCACACATTAAGGGTGCAAATTTTCTCACTATGTTTCCCTTCACGACGAATAAACGTACGTATGTATTAAAAATTTGAAAACATTGTTACGTGATGTGGACCGATCCCGCATCTACCGGAAAGGAGGTATCCATCAAATTCTAACGACGATGGATCTTCCGTATTTCGTTTGTGCATTATCTCTAAGAAATAGTTAGTAGCTGTTTAAAGAAATGTTGAGTCGTTGTTTAGTAATCTCTTAGAACATCGCTTCCATAATTCAATTTAAAGTATACTTAAAAAAAAAAAGATACAAAAAAAAAATGTTAGATGCCCCAGGGACCTAAAATACCCCAGGGAGCTCTTGACATCAATCGAGCGTCAATCAGGCTAACTGACGAGTCATTTCATTATGATGTTTTTGTTTTCGGATCATTATCTATCATTCAAATCTTGTTGAGGTCATAGCACCGTAACACAGAATATAATATATATAATACCGTATATATCGAGGTGTAAGTTCAGTGTCCCGTTAAAGACTAAGTTTATAAGTATTTATAATATGACATATGTAGCATAGCTAAACGACTACTTAGTCATATTCGATATTTTTTTCTGAGTAACAAAGTATTCAGTTTCAGGATAGACTCTATCGCGGATCATTGCCCGTCTACCTGAAAATAGTTTGGAAAAACGTTGGTGATAGTAAAGGATCAGTATTGATCTTTGGAAATATTTTGGGTCTCAACTAATAATAAGTTTTCTATAATGTTATTCAGAATAAGAATGCTCTACCGTATTCTGTACCATCACTTACACTTAAAACATGCCTACACATAGTACAAGTACATGTTTTGGTGAAACTTTAATTTTAGGACGGCGGCGGCGGCGGCGTTGTCAAGATAGGTAATTGAATTTTGTAGTAAATTCTCAGAACACGCAAGCACATTAACGCCATTCGCAAACATGGGGAACTGAATGTAGCTCTTTTATCTCAAATCTTTAAAGAAGGCGAATTGAATGAGTGAAACCGAGAACATCACTCCTTGGTTGAATTTCTGCTATGCAAAAACCATTTATTTGACTTGGCATTGATAAATCCTGATTATTTAATAGCATAAAACATTTTAAATTTTAAATAGATAGTTCTGTACATGACGAGAACATATAAAATAAAACCTCATATAAAATAGGTTCTGAAAAATATTTATCTCACAGTCAACGCCATCTTTTGGTCACTTCTAAAACTGTATTCGTAGCGAAACCGTAGCAGGGTTCGTAGCTGCGTAGCTTTGTAGCCTCACCTAAAAGGTTGACTTCCATCGCGCGGCGAATGACGGAGAAAGGCACCCATTCGAGTTCTCCGAGCGCGCACCAAGACTCGCAGTTGACGATTGCCCACAGTCCCTGCGCGCCCTCTGGCAGGTGATCCACGATGTACAACGACGCTGACAAGATCTGAAAACGCAGACGTAACTAGTAGAAAATGTCAATAGAGTTCAGCACAAGTAGCGCTTGTTTGTTTCACTGTATTTTTATTTAATAGCAGTGGTGCCCAGGCCCTTCTGAGTACCGCATAACACGTCATATTTTTGTTGTTGTCATAAGTCATGTCATTTTATTGGAAGTCTATTTCAGCCAACACATAAAGTTCTAACTTAGTCTTGTGATATGTTCGTGTGCGTTTTTTGATTAAAACAATTTTAAAAAATCACACTATTATACTAATACGCGGAACATACTGAAAGTCTCTAGACCTGGCCACTTACAATAAAAAATATGAAAAATCAATTATGGAATTCGAAAATGGAACTTTTTGGGAACACATTACTTTTTAATTTGCGAGACTGCCATTCGTTTTTTCATTCGTTCATTCACGTCCTTTCGAAAATTGTGTGTCGCTATCAAAATGAATTTTCATTCAATGATTTTTTATGATTTTCGTTGTGCCTTAAGTCAACAAGAGAGTTGCTAGATACTTCAATTGGCATTTGGTGATGAAGCACAAAGATGATAAGAGCAGGGTTGAACTCCTAATCCTCCTCCTACTTATCCTTAAGCTGTGTTTAATTGCTAAAGTATGGAAGGCATTATATTTGATCAGGTCTTTGCTAGTGTCAGCTATGTCTTTAGCCTTCAACAAGGTTTTCTGCAAGGTCGACCTATAGTAAGTAATCTAGCAATTTTCAATGAATTCCGTACTGAAAACATGAGCAAAGGTAATCAGGTTGATGCCGTTTATACGGATTACAGTAAGGAATTTGATAGAATTAACCATAAAATTTTGATTTTAATACTCCAAGCCCTAGGCTTTCATGATAATTTATTTAGGTAGTTTTCATCCTTTGTGCTCAATAGATCAAAACAGTTGTTTTGAATGGATTTAGGTCACCATGATTTGAAATACCTTCCGCAGGGCTCCTTGATAGGTACCCTTTTATTTGTATTATGTATTGCTATCGCAGCTTCATGCTAACTATCTTCTTTTGGCGGGAGATATGTTTTTTATTTTTTTACTTTCAATTAGATGATTTGGATAGTCTTGATTCCTACTGTAAATAAAATAAATTAGAATTAAATGTCTCCAAATGTTTCTTCATCACTTTTACTAGAAAATGTAAACCTACCTTGTATACTTACACTCAGATGCAGAAAGGTGGCATTTAATCCTACCTTAGGTAATGAAGAATTAACTCTAATGATTTCATTACTTTTTTTTTTTTGGAATTTATGGCCCGGTTACAAGACCCTTCACTTCGTCGCTCACAACACAAGTTTAAGTTTACAATTTATTGAAGGAGTTTTTAATATATTTATACAATGGATAATTATATTCTTTTGTTTTAAGTAATTCACACAAGCGGCGGGGGCAATTATTTAAGTCCAAATCACTTATTTCACTGGCTAGAATCAAACGTTGTACTGTAAATGCAGGACATGAAAATATCAAGTGCTCGGCATCACAATATGGTTCTGGACAATGTTCACATCTGCTGTTATTAACTATGTTCAATCTGTTAAGGTGGGCTGGTGTAGTGGAATGTCCAAATCTAAGGCGGTTTATAATGGTGATAAAATCACGGCTTGCTGAGTGTAAGTTATTGTACCAGGGCTTGGTTGGTAAAGTATTCTGAATTTCTCCATACCATTTTCCTTTAATTTCCTGGTCGGTCTTCCAGAATTCTCGCCATAAGTGCAGTATATCTTTTGTTATATATTGAAAACAGTCAGTAAATGGTATTTGCATCACTAAACTTACATCTAAAGCATTAAGACCTTCATAAGCTGCCCTGTCTGCAACTTCATTACCCGTAATTCCTATATGTGAGGGAACCCACATAAAGGACACCTCAATGTCGTTTCGAGAGTATTTAATTAAATACTCTTTGATGTTGTAAATTAAATAATTGGTTTTATAATTAATGTTGTTATTTACAAGGCAATGAATTAAACTTAAAGAATCCGTCACAATCAAAAAATATTTACGGAAATGTACATTTGCAATTCTTTTTACAGCTTCCAGGACAGCATATGCTTCTGCAGTAAAAATGGAACAGGCTGTGCTCAAAATAAAGCTCTGCGCAAACTTAATTTGTGGGTCATAAACTGCACTTCGCACATGGGAATCACCCTTGCTTCCATCTGTATAAAATCGGTAATACTTCTTGTTTTGTTCCAAAAATGCTAGGTATTCTATATTAGAATTAATCTTTGTTTTAATAATTTGGATTGGAAACAAAAAATTGTTGTATGAAGCTCTATAGCATGGCCATAAAGGTTGTTTAAATATAGTAGAATATTTATTTTGTATTTCCAGAAGAATGTGGCACATCTTGGGAAAATCCCCTGCAAGAAGTTTACGACCTGAAGTGAGAGGACCTTCAAGATGTATAGTATGAGGTACAATTTTTTTAATTAATAATTGATTATTTGAAGCAGTAAGTTTAGCACTGTATCTTTTAGCAATGAGCAGTCTCCTCAGACAGAGTGGTTCAATTTTAGACTCAACCTCCATAGCTCGGATGGGAGTTGAGCACATTGCACCCAAAATAACACGCAGAGCCCTATTCTGCAACACATCTACTTTATATACATATCTACTATTTACATATGCAAGGCAACTATAGTCGAAGTGGCTTCGCACTATAGATTTATACAGCATAGATAGTGTTTTAGGGTCTGCACCCCAAGACACTCCTGCTAGACATCGAATAATATTTATACCCTTTAAAGCATTCTGAGAAATATGACGAATGTGTTGCTCAAAAGTCAATTTAGTATCTAACACAACACCTAAAAATTTATGATTCATAACTGCTGGAATATTTACACTATTATAATTAACATGAACTGTGGGAGTGTCTCTGCTGAATATCATCACACTACTTTTACTTGGATTAATTTTTAAATCAAGTTCATCCGTGTAGTACCTATGCAGTTGTTCAAGTGCAACATTTACATTATTTACTGCAACATCTACATTGTAATTTACACTATAAAAGACCAAATCATCTGCAAACTGCAAGATATTTACATTATTAGTATTTACATATTTACAAATTTCACTTGTATATAAGTTATATAGTAAAGGAGACAGTGTCGCCCCCTGCATCGTACCTTTTGAAGCTGATTTAGGACCATATAAAATGTTATTATGTTTTACATATAGATTTCTATTTGTCAAAAAATTATGTATCCATTTACATAGCAGACCAGGGATGCCTAATCGCGATAAGATTTTAACCAAAAAACCTGGCTGAACGTTATCAAACGCCCCTTGAACATCAAGAAATGCGCAAATGATTGATTTGTATTGTTTTTCATATTTCAGGTCCGATATCAGGGTGACGAAGCTGTCTGCACAACTGCGACCTCTACGAAATCCAAACTGAATATTTGGAATAATGCCCTTTGACTCCACAAACCAGTCAAGGCGAATCTTAATCATGTTTTCAAATATTTTGCCTAAGCATGACGACAGAGATATAGGTCGATACGAATTAGCGTCATCCGGAGGTTTGTCGGGCTTAAGTATTGGAATAACGCACTGAGTCTTCCAAGATTCTGGTATAATTTGTTGAAGCCAAAGAGCATTAAGTATTTTTAAAAACAGTTTCTGGACAGACAAATGAAGATGTTTAATTAAAAGATAAGGAAATCCGTCTAAACCAGGAGTAGTGTTACGACGTGTCTCTAAGCTCATCTTAAACTCATCAAAAGTAAATGGATCTAATAAGAATTTTGAATCACTGTTTGCGTTATGAAGACTAAAATAGGTATCTAATCCTTCTACTTCTCTACTATTAATTGCAAGTTTATCTAAGAAGGAGTTCACAAATTCGTCACAGTATGATTTATTATTAGCTTTAAGACCTTTAAACATCTTGATATAATTCCATATTTTACTGATTGGTGTTGTTCTATTAAAACTATTGCAAAGGTTTCTCCAGCCAGACTTTTTCTCCTCAGAAATAGTCCTTTTTTTAATTGCATCTAATTTTTTATATTGTATAAAGTTTGGTATAGTAGGATTATTTCTATAGAATTTCAGTGCTTCATATGACGCAACTACAGCTTTTTCACATCTTTCATTCCACCAAGGAGCTGGTGGCTTACTTCTAAATGTACCAGATTTACTAAATTTAGGAACACACTCCTGTTTTAGAGCATTCAGTCTGTCACAGAAACTATTATAAGCTTGTAATGGATTACACACATCCACAGTTACATTATCAAAATAATTTTCAGATATTTGGTTGTAATGGGTCCAGTCTGTCTTGTTGTAAAGGAATTTTTCTATTGGAGGGTTATATTGATATCTGTCTATACTTAATGTGATTTCCATGATAACAGGAAAATGGTAGCTTCCCATGTTGTAGTCGTGTACTGTCCAGTTACAAAATGGAGCTATACATGCACTGGCAAAACTAACATCAATAGCTGATGGTACAGTATTGGGATAATGTATTGTAGTAACAGGGCCATCGTTAAGGATACACAGGTCTAACTCGTCAATTAAATCATAAAGCTGTTGCCCTCGAGCTTTTGTTGACAAGCATCCAAATGCTATATGGTGAGCATTAAAATCTCCAGCCACTAGTATAGGTTTAGGGAGATCCCTTATAATATTACGGAGTCTATTTATTCTCATATGTCCACTCACTGGAGGACAATAAGAACTTAAAATGGTAAGTTTTCCACGCTGTGTCGAAAGGGATATCGCAATAGTTTGGATATCTTCATAAAAAGTAGTTTGTAAGACATTATATTTAAGAAATGGTTTTATTAGGACAGCAACACCGCCGTGTTCATTATTAGCATTTTTATAATGAATATTGTAACCGGGTATGCGAAACATGCGACCAGTATTCTTGAACCATGTCTCATTAAGAAGACAGATATCAATATTTTGTTCTTGCAAAAATTTAATTAGTAATGGCTTTTTACTATGAGCACTCTGGATGTTGTAGTGTGTAACACGTAACTGTGATTGTGTGGTAGGCGTAGAATCCATTAACTAAGAGATTTAAAAAGCATTTCTTTAATGGATTTTGTAGTGATGTTTGTACCATCACCACTGTTAGCCAATGATACCAAACAACGGACAATAGCCATTGTGAGGTCGTTGCTTGATAATAATATGGATTTTAGATCCTCCATTTTAGGAGGGGCCTCTCTATTTACATTTTGTACAGGTAAAGTATTTACATTTTTTGTGGAAGGATTATTTACAGTGGATTTATTTACAGGGTTGAAATTATATGCAGGCTTTAATGGTTTATTTGGCAAAGTAGGAAATTCGTCATAAGTCGTCTTTTTAGTGCTAGCAACACTTGCATAAAGAAATTTTAGTCTTTTTTTCTTCAATTTTCTTCATTTTAATGGGACATAATTTCGATATTGCCAAATGTGGGCCACTACAGTTAGCACAATTTAATTGGCTTGGCTTATCACAATCTCTGTAGGAATGCTCACCGCCGCAGCAGCTGCATCGTTGCTTTCCGTTACAAACTTTAGCCGAGTGATTAAATTTTAAGCACTGATAGCACTGCTGCAACGGTGGAATGTATTCGAATACACGATACGAGAATAAATCATATTTAACTGAATCAGGCAAAACATTAGAGAGAAAAGTTATACTGACTGTTTGCAATGGCACTTTTTCGTTATTGACCTTTTTCATAAATCTTCTGATAGCAACAATTTCATAACGCGATGATAATTTGGTGTATAATTCTTTATTTGATATGTGCGCAGGTACGAATCGGATGATGCCCGTCTTTTCAATTTGCGCTGCCGGGATAAAAGCCCTCAAATTGTGCTTCTGAAGAAAATCCACATTATTAAGAAAGTTATTTGCTGTATTACACTGCTTGAACACAAGTACAATTTTATTAGCGTTCACCCTGTGAATCGCTGTCACGCCTTTTACATCTGGAGAGGTAGTAAATATATGGTTTAAATATATTGGACTTTTATTTCCAATTTTCTCTGTGCCTGTACCTTGAACATATACTTTGAATTCAACATTGACTGAATTTTCTGGGTAGAGTCTTTTATAGTTCAGTTTATAATACGGTAGGTAAGAGTTTTGCTCACCCCCGCCGCCGCTAGGGTCCTTTCCCTCATGTCTTTTTCGCTTATTTATTTCGGGGTTGAGGGCCGCACCCTCAATCCCCTCATTACCATCCATTCCGCACTTAATCACTAACTATTTACACTATTATTTACACACATAAACAGAATAATTAAAGAAGAAAACTTTAAATTAAGTTGGAGCAAAATTTTATAAGTCCGCTCTACTTGAGTTTCCCGCCAAGAATCCATGATTTCATTAGTTTAAAGACGTTGCACAAAAAGAAATTATGTCAGAATAATCCTTCATTAGCTAAAGTTCTCATTAAAAAAAGTTGCCCTCAAAAACTTGTTTAAAAAAAAGAAGAAGTTCTTTCGGTTTCGCTCGGGTAGCAAAAGATCTACTTCGACCATCTGTCGTTTGCGCCTTGGACATGCTTGTACCCCTGTTTTTCTTTCTAAGATTAGGGTCCGGGATCACTCTTTATGTGAATGTGGTCTGGACGAAGGAACTCCAGACCACATTTTCTTCTGTTGTCCTAAATTTTCTTTCTCTTTATATGATGTTCTTCCTTCTGAAATTCCTCGCCCTATCAACTTTCACTCTCTTCTCACCTATTCAAACTCTTCCTTTGTTCTTTTATTAATTAAGTATATTGAATTTCATGATATTAAATTATAATTTCTTTATTTACATGTTTATGTTTATATTTGTGTCTATACTTTATCGTTTATTATTTTTATATTATTTGTTTAAACCTTCGAAATTTTTCACCGAACATTCTTCTCGTTTGTGCTATGTTGAGTGTATACGTTGTCATTGGCAAAATACGTCCAATCTAGACGTGAAGCCATTTAAAAAAAAAAAAAAAAAATCTTGATATTGAACAGAAATCATCTCAATTTTGATATCTCTTATTACTGAATTTATTTGGAAACTTTGTTACCGTAATGGCCGAAAAGCGAAAAAAAAGAGCCCACTATACAGGGGAAGAGAAAGCAATGTTAGGAGGTGAGTGTAATATTTACAAAATTTTCGTTTATTATGTATAATAAATACTTTGATTCCGTCCTAAGCCGCGGCACACTTCTATTACAAAAAATGAAATCTGTATAGTCGACTGAAGAGTTTGTACTTAAACAAATAAATTATATTTTTTTCAGTTATTGACGACAAAAGGACGAAAGAAACGTTTGTGAGCAAGAAGGGCCTGGATTGCTAGAAAATACAATAGTAATGCTACTGAAGAATATAGTGGGATGGTCTAACGAGGGACAGAGCAGAGCAGTTAAAACATTATAAATGATAATATAATACAAAAGCTCATATAGTGTAAATCAGAAAATGTATTCTGAGAATATAAATTAATTATCAATACTTGTACTATACCTATTTCACTGCTACTTATTACAAATGTTATATGAAATGGAGATAGCCTAAATAAAACAAGTCTAAGGGACCCCCCACACGAGCGTTTTTCGAGCGTCGTCGTCTTCCCAGCGCTCGTGCAGCGTCGACGCGACGCTGGCGCTACGTCCTCGCGGCGCCAGCGCTGGGCCACTACTGAACGCCGGTCTACGCAGCGCTGGCGACGCCAGCGCATCGTTTTTTTCGAGCAAGTACAATGCAATGCACAACCCTCTCCCCTTCTCACCGTCCGCAGTTAAAACGTTGACAGTATAGAGAGATCAGTTGTAAAACCTTGTCAAACGTTCGTTTTGGCATTCGTAAATAATCATAAAAGTGTTTTTGTTACGTTTTATACGTTTACAATACAATACGAAATAATCGCTTTCCTGAATTCGATAATTCCACATATGATCTTCCCAAAATTGACGATGATGTTTCTTTATTTTGGTTTACGTAATTTTCGCTTAAGCAGTAACGTTGGCAGTAGTGTTTCTTCGTCGGAATCCATTTTCACATTGATTGTACGCAATAGGCACAATGCAAACGCGACGCCAGCGCTGCGTAGACCGGCGTTCGGCAGTGGCCCAGCGCTGGCGTCGCGGCGACGTCGCGGCAACGCCGCGTCGACGATGCGCAAACGCTGGCAAGACGACGACGCTCAAAAGACGCTCGTGTGGGGGGTCCCTAATACTGTAGCTGAATAAATAAATAAATAAAAATAATAGATAATAATTGTGGTATTTTTATTTATTCGAGAGATGGTGACGCTCATTACAGAAGTTCCGGATTCGATTCCCGGTGGGGACACTGTCAAGCAAAAATCTTTTTGTGAGACTTTCCCATGGAGACATTGGTATTTGTCTCCGTGGACTTTCCTCAGTTTAGTTAGGACTTTGTAGGCTGAATCACCTGATTGTCCGAAAAGAAAGACGATTCCGTGCTTCGAAAGACTTTAAATTAAAAGTTTGTTCGTTTCATTAAATAATATAAGAATTTTTTAATATTTTTTTAGAATTAAATGGAGGTTATATAAAATCTATAAAAGGGCTTTCAAAGAAACTACATTTTATTACTGCTAAAATTTCCTCTGAATAAAATACCGCTTCTGAAAATATCCTTTGATTTCATTTTGACATAATTTGCTTTTGTGCAACACTTTAATGGAAGATTAGTATTTAATGCCACTTTAAATATTTAATGGACGTTTCTGCAACTGAGTGTTAGTTAATATCTAACCATCAACTCTCTTGTAAGTACCGGAATGAACGTTATGTGCTGGCATAGTGTTATTTATTAGGCAAGTTTACTTTTTGAGTGTTCTTCCAGTGTCAATTTCATATAAAAGTAAGCCACTGATGACATAATAAAGTGAAAACTTTTATAGGCATGCTATGATTAAAAACGTCTTGCGGGAAACGTCAGTGAAATTAAATTAAAACGTAGACGTAGTAAATTAAAAATTCGTAAAGGTGTAATATTAAAAATAATTGTACAGTCACCAAAAATATAAGTGTTAGAAAAAGGAAACAAAAACGAATTATTAAGACTATTTCACACTAACCAAATTAAAAGTATTTTTTTTATAAATACACAACCAACAGAACCAATTATAAATTGAACTTTATACCTCCTCATACCTAAAGATCCATCTAAACGCTAACTCTAATGTTAAATTATTTTATTTTATTTTGCTATAACATTTAATTCGAGGGTTCGCAATTCATGCAAAGTTATTATTAATTGGTGTACTAAAGTCTGCACGACAAGAAAAGTAAAAAATACTAAACATCCCATATTCAAAGTTTTATACAGAAGTAAGAAAATATTAGTAAAGGTAATTTAGGAAATCCCTTATGAAATCACTCTTACCTCGTTTTTGTTACACGACAAAAATATAATAATTTCAAAAATGAACAGGAAAGCAGTTGTTGAAATACTTTAACATACATGATTAAATTAAAAGCAAGCTTTTTATGAGTTCTAATTCTGGTTTACTTTTGGTTAAGGCAAGAATATTACTTACATTACAGTAGGCAAATAGTAAAAAAACAACTAACAAAAAAATTGAAAAATTTTGAACACATATTTGACAGTAAGTCAACTGTCTATATCTTTTATATTTTTAACAATATTGCAGAATCTAAATAGGCCGAATCATGCTGAAATTAATTAGTAGCTCGAATTGATGAAATAATATGTATTATGTAAAAAATAACATCTAAAACATATTTAATAAAAAGAAACATTAATTCGACATAAAGTAGGTGTGGACACTTCAGTATGTTCAGCATGTACAACTATTTTTAATATTACCCAAAGACAAGACGCAACTAGTGGCACCTTTTAATATTTAAACTCAAAGTAGTGTATTGTATTATGGTCTACAAAACAATCGATATCTATAAATAGAACAATCACTAAAGTTGCAGATAAATTGAGACAAAACGATTACAAACTCAATTAACATTGTAACTTGGAAAGAATTTCAGCGGCCGCTTTGAACTTCGAGGTTCTTCAGTCCTTCGAAATTTTGGCAATTAATTCTAACTAAGTTTAGAACAGGAAAGTGTAAAATAATCTGCGTCGATATTGTTGTAGATTTATTATTTGCTGGTGTCGTTTACCTCTCAAGATGAGTAGTTGTATAAAATGCGAGTAAAAATAAATGTCGTGTTGCAAGAAAAGACTTTTGCGTGCAAAGAATGCCGCAAAACGTGCAGTCGTTCGAAACGGGATTGGAGCCTCATTTGGAGCGGGCGCGTCTGGGGGCCGCCACCGCCCCGCGGGCCGCCGCGGGCAGCCACGTGGGCGGCGGCCTTCTCGGGAGCAGGAGTATTACATTTTCTTTTGTTACCTACATGAATTAATTTAATGGAGATACAATCTGTAAATTGGGGATTGCTGCGAGCAGTACAAGTTATATTTTTAAATATGGAAAGCTAATACAAAAATGTTACAATAAAATATTAAGAAGAAAATAATAATTATGTAGGTACCGGAATCTAATATTTTTCAAATGTTAGGTATTTTACTTACTAATCCTAAAGAACACAAAGAAAAAATAAAATTCAACATGCAAACCTGTTTCATCTTTGAAAATATTCAGAATATGAATTTATGAAAATATATATAACATATACCTCGTGTTATCGAGCAAGATCAATAAATCTGATGTCAGACAATTTGAGTTGTTATACATGGTCGGCCAGAACCATTCTGTCGTAATTTAGGGCGGGGTCGAGGACCTTGATGAGAATAATATGTGGGTTGTATGAATTTAGAAACAGTGAAGGAAATTTGTTTATCAAATCTTTTACCTGTGTCTCTGACGTAATATCTAGCTGCAGTGTATGCAGTCTCCCTGAGCAGTCCTCCTTTAGCATGTCTGCATCAATATTACCAGCTTTGCTCTGAAAGCCAGCAAACACGTGGTAACCCAGGTCGTCCAGTTTCCTAGCCAGAGCATTGCCCAAGACGTTGTCGCAGCCAGTCACCAAAACAGCTTTTCCCGCTGCTGTTACCTGTTAAAAAATAACATTATATTGTTAAACTTATAGTATACCAGAATAAAAGCCAAAATCAAAAAATCAAAATCAAAATTATTTTTTTCGACTTAGGATTTTTAAAAATCATTTTTCGACGTTAAAGCTATCATGGGCACGTTCACTACCAGTGTACGCCCTCTGTGGAGAAGAACGGCCAGAGAAACTCCACAGGAATTGTATCTTTTGTACTTTTCTTTGAAATACATATATAATGATTCATAATTACAATCTACTCCGCTGATTTGGAACAACAGTTGACCAGACGTTTTTATCACCTAAGTAATCATTTATCGTAGAGTAGGCCTTAGAACATAAAATATTTTAAATTTTAGTTTTAAATTGGCTATCGGACAGATTTACAATATCATCTGGTATTTTATTATAGATGCGAATACAGTTCCCCATGAATGAATTGTTAACCTTACAAAGTCAAAATTTTGGGTGCGCTATGTATATATCAGAATTCTTAGGAAATAGCATTTGTTCTTCCGGACATACAAGATGTTTTCAAATATGTACTGTGAGGATACCGTGTGCGTTCCCTAAGGGAATCGCGACCACGCAATTCATATATGGAACGTATCGCCCTCTTCTGTAACACAAAAATGCTATTTATGTTAGCAGCTTGACCCCACAATAAAATTCCGTGGGACATAATGCTGTGAAAATAGCTGAAATATACAAGTCTGGCAGTAGCCTTATAAGTAATGACGGTCATAAACTGGCAGATAAGGAACCGTTTGACTACCATAATGGCCGAAAATATCTAATACGATGGAAAAAAGTTAGACGACATTATCCTGCAGATTACAGAGATTACCAGATTGAAGTTTAGTTTTAAGTTTAAGTTAAACGTACTACGTTAAACTTTACTTTAAATGTAAAGTCATTGGCTGTCGTATAATATCGTAACAGGTGACGAAACCAGGGTGTACTGCTTTGAACCCGAAAGAAAAAGCCAGTCGGCAGAGTGGGTCTTTCCTTTTGAAGATTTGCCGACGAATGTTAGTTCGAAAAGTCGAAGTATTGATAAAAAAAGGGTTTCTCCTTTTTTCGGCAAATCAGGACATTACATTACAGTATCGCTTGAAGTTCAAATCAAATCAAAGGACAGTGACTGCAGATTGGTACGTTAACACACTTGCCCAGAGTCTCAGAAAAAGTACGCGAAAAGCGTCCTAGAAGCAATATTCTTCTTCACCACGATAACGCATCTTCACATTCTGCTAAGGTAACAAAAGCTTTCGCTACGGGATAAAATCCGAAACGAAATCATCCGGCAGAGGACCAAGGTAGTTGATATCGTCCAGAAATGTAGCAAGCTGAAATGGCAGTGGGCTGGCCACGTCTGTCGCAGAACCGATGAGCGTTGGAGCAGACGGGTTCTCGAATGGAGACCACGTCTCGGGAAACGCAGTGTGAGTGCCCCCCTGCCAGGTGGACTGATGACCTGAGGAAGGTTGCTGGTGGTGGCTGGATGAGGAAAGCGGGTGATTGTGCGCTTTGGCGTGACCTTGGGGAGGCCTACGTCCAGCAGTGGACTGCAATAGGCTGATTGATTGATTGATTGAACAGAAGCCTATTTGAAGGTTTCAAATGTGGAACTGATGACCCATTCGCCTTACAACCCGGACCTCGTACCCTGCGACTCCTTTTTGTTTCCAAAATTTTAAGACAAACTTAGAGGCACACGTTTTACGAGCCCTGAATCGGAGGTGAATGCGTTTCATGAAGCCATTGAAGAGGTCCCTAAGGAAGACTGGTCCAACTGCTTTGTGCAGTAGTTTCAGTGAATGCAAAAATGCATTAATTGCGAGGGAATAAACTTTGAAAAACAATAAATGTATCGTAAATCTTATATCAAGCCTTATTTATCAGAATCCAGAAACTTTCAGTATGCCCTATATATAATTGCTAGTTTTCTTGCTAATTTTCTTGTAATTGCTGAGTTTTGTCGTGATACAGCGCTAAATACAAATACCTATGTATGTTTACAATATAATATATCATACGAAACAAGCGATGAAATAAAGTTTTCGGCTAAAATAGACGACGACAGGTTGATTGATGTCCGTTATTATAACTGAGTAACCAGGTGAATGAATATTTCATTTGAAGTGTTGTTACCTAAAAACATAAAAGTGTATAGAATGCTAACAAATCAAAATAATGGAGTGAAGTGTTATAACTAAATAAAAAAAAAAATATATCCAAGTGCGCATAAAAAAAATTCGAAGTATATAATCGGAATGCGTATATATAATAATATGTAGATCGTAAGTAAATTACGAGGTAAATTATGATAAGATTATGCTAAAGGACTCTATTATAATATTTGTTTTAATTTTTAAGTACCAAATTTATTATAATTATTGTGGTAAGTGTAAAAAAGTACTTACATATATGTAATTAACTTGTTATTATAATTTATGAGTAACATTAAAATAATGTTTGAGGAAGGTAATTTAGGTAGGTATGGCAGAAAAGTTGAAACAGCTCTTTGATAGCATTAAATACATTAGAAAATATGTGATTAAAATAGGGCAGGCTAGATATCAGGGTAATGTAAGGAAAAATAAATTGTCCGAAGCAGAGTAAATAGTTCAAAAAGTAGCAAGAGTTAGAGGAGGAAATTACCTTTAATATAGAGAGCAATTTAATTTCTTTAGAGACAGTTGAGGTAATTCAATCAAATAAAATACAAATAATTACTTTGTATGACGAAATAATTAGCTTGTGTGCAGATAAAAATATGGAATCATTTAGTTTAAGAATTGCAGTTTCCTTAAGTCCTTGCATGGATGGTACAGAAAATACTACCAAACAAATTATAAGTAATATTCATTTGTATGATTCCTTACTGGACGATTCAAGTAAGAAACATTTATTTTCATTACTCATACCCTGAAAGTAGTTTGGAAGTTGCCTGAGGAGCGGATTGAAGGTAATACTTTTCAGCCCGGAGGGAGAATCACTTTCAACTGACAGCTGTCATTCATTCATTCATTTTCATTCATTCTGGCAAATTATTTAAAAAAATAACTGGTTATAATTTCACATTTCTATTGAACTATGTTCCATCTTTCTATACAGCCACTCAATGTTAAATTGAAATAACATAAAGTTAAGTATTAATTAAAGAATATATATTTTTTAAATGACTTTAGTATAATTAACTTTCAACTACTATTTCTTTAAAATAAAATATTTAACATTTTTCAATGATGGAAATTAAAAATAATGGCTCAAAAGCGGGCCGGCACGGCCACAGCAAAAAATAAAAAATAGGCAACAGTCCGATTATCATTTGTTTCTCGAGTTGTAGGGTTTTGTTTACAATGAGTTCATCTGATTCAGA
Source organism: Carpatolechia fugitivella (assembly GCA_951230895.1). NCBI lineage: Eukaryota > Metazoa > Arthropoda > Insecta > Lepidoptera > Gelechiidae > Carpatolechia > Carpatolechia fugitivella. The sequence continues at coordinate 9,180,443 of OX579659.1, read as the reverse complement.
TAATATGGAAGTCACTCATTTTTTCATTAAATTCGTGTTTTTTTACGCCGGATTTTGTATATTCTGTGTTTTCACTAAGTTATGATTTTTTTTCGATGTGGCGCTAGTGTTCGCATAGGGTAGCCCCAAAGATTTTTGACGCGCCTCGCGCTATAAGCGATCGACTTGTGTTCCTCTGAGGGTAGCCCCTTAACTTATTTCCTTCACTAAAAATAAAATAATAGTAAACCGTTTATGTCAATGTCAGGGATCAGTTTCAATCCTTTTTTTTTTATGTACCTAATCACTATTTATACCAGAGTGGTAATATAGTGGGCGCGGACTTGCGGGGGAGCAGAAGGCTCGTACCCCTTAGGAAATTTATGACAACGTGTCTGGGGGCGCCCTCAGACGGGCTCGGACCGCGGCCCAGAACGTTGCCAGGGCGAGAAGCGCGTCGGAGAAGAATGACCCCTACCGGGTCTTACTGAATTAATTCTACTAACAGTTCCGCGTCCCCGCCGGCGGGGGCGGTTGCTACCTGAATTCATTCTGTAGTAGTGTTTGGCCTACACGCAATGGCAGCTTTAATCGCGACGGTGATCTCATCGTCCGGATCTGTGAGAGATCAGTTTCAATCCATTTTCTACTTTCTCCAAACTCTGAACGACTACAGACATTTTGAATTAGGAATAGTACAAAGACATAAACCGTTTACTATTGTTTTATTTTATGTAAAGAAAATAAGTTTTTCACCTCTCCACCTCGGAAAGATTGCTTTTAATGCCCGAAAACAGGGCCAAAAATCGCTTATTCATTTCTAGACATGCAAACCATTTTTAGTCTAGAGAGGAAAATTAGTTTGAATTTCGAACATTATCTTACACAGGAAAAAAGTTTTCGTACATCCGCGCGTAAATTAATTGACATGTGCCATATTTTTTAATAGAAATTCATTTTAAATACAATTTGGAACGCTCCCTAAATTTAGTAATATTTACGTAGGTAAGTAAATAGTTAATGATTTCCTTGCCGGAACAGGTGAGAAATAATGTGTTGGGTTTGAGAGAAATCTTATCCTCACCTCGAACCTTAGAATCCCTCGCGATCTTCAGGAATCTATTTTTAGAAACACTCGCTTCGCTCGTGCTTCTATTATAGACTTCTTCGCATGCTCTGGATTCAATATCAGTTCTCTGAGGAAAAATCTGCATTCCTCTCTTACCCAAAAAATAACTAAATCCCTAGACACTTTGATGAGTGTATTACGAGTGTATAACCTGCAGTTTTCCTGTAGTCTACTAACCCAAAGAATATAAAAAACTTAGCTTTAAAAACTTAGGAGAACAAGGGTATTATATGATTATTTTTTTATTATTATTATGATTCAGAATCATGGGTTGAATGACCTCAATCATTATGTACGACACAAAGTCACAGTACAGTCAAGTACAAGATACGGGTCTAGAGCTAGAGCGTGTCGTGATGATGATGTGCGAGGTAAGTTATTTCAGGCAGGCTGATCATTTTAGCCTCGGGAGGCACTTGCAGGTTTACAAACTTATTTCATATTTTCTATTGGTCTCGCTAAATTATAGGTATTGATTTTGATCATCATAGTTTTCTGCTAGACTAATATTTTAAAACATGAATTACTACAAAATTAACTAATGGTGTACATGTACCTTTAAGTAGTAGACTTGTCAAAGTCAAATTTTTTTTATTCGAATTAAGATTTTTACAAATCATTTTTCGACTTCAAAGCTAACATGGATGGCACGTTCACTACCAGTGTACGCCCTCTGTGGAGAAGAACGGCCAGAAGAAACTCCACAGGAATTGTATCTTTTGTACTTTTCTTTTAAATATATAAAGAATCATACATGAGTCATAATTACAATCTACTCCGCTGATTTGGAACAACAGTTGACCAGACGTTTTTATCATCTAAGTAATCATTTATCGTAAATAGGCCTTAGAACATAAAATAGTTTTAATTTTAGCTTTGAATTGGCTATCGGACAGATTTACAAATTTAAATTTGTATCCTCGAAAGAGGAAAGATTGTTTCAACCGATTATTGCTTTATCCGATTTAAATGCAATGTGTAATTTTAGGAACTTAAATACTGTTAGCCATTGGGTACCGTGTCAACTATGCAAAGTCTTTGGGAATGAGGCGAAATAGGCTTGTGTCAACTAACAATGAAATCAATGGATGAATGTTTCTAGACGTAAATTGTAATATTTAAACAGGGAAAACCGAAATAATTCCTTTTTACAAATTAAAATCAAATAAATACCCCCCCTGGCCCCTCCGCTGTGAACGTCAATCAGAACGTATTACGTCACATAGTGGTATGCCGCCATTGTTGTTTTGACGCTTGGTTAACTTTTTCATACAACAGCACAAGTGAACACAATCGTTTGCCACTATGTGACGTCATTCACGACGCCATGACACTTTCTTGTGTTTTTACGCCAGATTAAAAATATTTTCTTAAAACTTAAAATATGTGTTTTAAATATAATTTTTATCATGAAATATTATTTTTTTGGGGTAATACAGGTACTAAACTAACGAAATAAGCCATTTTTGAAATTTACAACACAGGCCTTTAGTATTTATGAGCATTTAAATTTAAATGGAAACATAACAAAACAATTCCCACGCTAACTTTGTAGTTTTTTTTTTCATTCAAATTTTATAGAAAACACGTATTTCATAGAATTTTCAAAGTCTTCTTATCTTGTTAGAGTTGTAAGAGTGGTTCAATCAAGCCGATTAAATCTTCTGATGTTTATCAAGTTTAGCGTGCCTTCCGACGCACGGAATCATATTACTTTGAGAGCAATCAGGCAATTCAGGCTGTAATGTCCTAAACAAACTAGGGACAAAAACCTCACAGTGTTTATTTATTTTTTAAACGTGACCAAGGTTTGAACCCGGAACGTCGGGAATGAGAGCCGAATGCTCTACCGCTCGGTCATTATTCGCAAATCGGCCCCCGATTGCTTCTTCCAGTTATTAAATATTTAGGCGTACCTACTAAATTATTCTAATATTTTTTATGATTTGGATAATGATGAAGTAAGTATTGGCCAGGTTTACTTTTCGTCACCCTTCGATTTATTCATATTATAGGTAGAAATTTTTTATTTGTATTTAAAAACACTGTTGAATATAAAACAGTAAAAAAGTCGGGCATTATTAAAACTAGTGTTTCTTCTGAGTGCATGAGAGTACTATTATCCTACTTTTAAATGGCGTCTTGTTATAGGTTGTGCAAGAGAATGGCACGGACAGCTGACTTCACTTTCTCTAATGTGTAGTAACATGGCATATGAAAGAGACATAATATCTTTACCTGATAAGGTCAAAAAATACACCCGTACTGTATTATATAGTTACTTAGTTATCCAGTTACACCACCCATTTAAAAAGTAATGCTTAAAAACGAAGTTACGAAGAATAATTAATTTCGTTTTCGCTATAGCAGGAGCTGGATGAACGTTTTATCTAATAAATTAAATGATTATTTTATATTTAAAATGAAAAAAAGTTTTTGCCTACTACTCCTCCACTGATCCTTTTAATATCTTCCTAGTAGTCTCACGCATTAAAATTTTCCAGATTTTTACTTAAGATGTGAAATTTTATTAAGATTTGATCATTTAAGACTTAACTTAAATTTTAAGTCGTAGAAATCCTACTCCAAATTTTATGAAAAAAATACTTTTCTGGAGTTTCTTTTTTTTTTAATTAAAAACGTTCCATGTATAAAACGTGAAACCCCAAGCTTTATAGTTTTTTCCATAATCCGCATTGTTTCAGCTTGGCCAAAATTGCTTTTGTATGTCTATCTGTCCATCTGTCGATCTGTTTGTTCTCATCTACAGGTCGCGTATCTCAACCGATTCTCGTGAAATTTTGTGAGCCATTAAATAAATTAACAGATTTTGTTTGTCGAGTTAGTTTTTTGAAATAAAAAAAAATGAGAGTTATGAGGGTTCAAATCGTAAAAAATCATAAATCAGCCATTAAAAACAATACTAGCGAGGTCTACAGCTCACAGATTTATTGTTATTTGTTCAAGGCGAGCATGCAGCCTTTTGGGGAATAATGGACTGAAGTATAATTGAAGAGCGCGTGCTTTCTGTAAATGAAAAAAAGCTCTTTAATTATCCCCTTAGAGACAAGAACGGGATTTTATGTGTGTGAATTTTTGGTAACATTTCGTATACATTTTTACTGATTTAAGTAAGTAGTATAATTTGTATTCCAAATAGAATTTTCCTACAATAAAAGAAGCGTGTGTTACCTTAACGAATGAATGAAGCGAGTGAGAAAACAGCCATCTGCTCCTAACCATTGTCTACTCTACCTAAACTGTACAAATATTTACAAGCGGAAATATGCCTTTTGTTTGCAGACTATTACGTACTACAAATAGTTAGACGATTTTTACTTTTAATTATTATGATTCACTCAATACAGCTCCTGTAAAAGTGAGAATATATATGTGACTTAATAAAGTATTCTCAGGAACTAAAGAATCTGTGAATATTCTCCATCAAGAAAGTTTTCGTTAAAAAGAAATTAATGTTGCAGTGATGCAAAATATTTTTTCTAGTATTTGTTTGCGATTTGATAAATGACTTTGTTTACATTATAACGGTTTTAACGGGGGTAGTAATTAATTATGTCTATTTCTGTCTTTAAAACTGTCAAACTATACTGTTTTTGTATCAACTTATATTTATTTTTAAAGTGGAAGATGATGCCATTTAAATTTGTAATTTCTACTTGTAGGTGAGTGCATGTGTATTTAAATTGTACGCCAATAATGTAGGATATGTGGTGGGTTTCATCAGATTAGTGTATAGTATAATGTAGGGCGCCAAAGGCTACTGACATGACTCTACTTCTTACCTATATATATCAGGACACGACAAAGTTTCGTACAGCTGAGTATTTTAATTATTCCCACAAGATGAAAAAAAAACTGAGAAAAAGACAGCGTGGCGCCTCCGCGTCATAAGGTGCGTTTATAAAATACTCGCTCGCGTGGGTGGGACGAACGGGAGCCGGAGTTCAACGTTTGCGCTCGGGTGGAGGCGGCGCGGCGCTCTGCCTAGCCACGGATGCGCAATTTTCTTATAGAAGACCTTTTAATTTTACTTCTGACCTTTCAACGATTGACTCAAGCATAAACTCTGTTTCTTTGCAATAAGCAGTGCAATGTTTAAATGTTTGATAGCGATGATAAAGTAGCGTGGCATCAGACAATGTAGCGGCTATAGGGTCACGCGCGTGGTTTTTCTGTTGCACGGCTCGCCTCGCCACGACATGTAACGCCACGCCACTCCACGCTGCACGCATCCATTATGCAAACATAATTCTACTATGTAACTGTAGTATTAATAACTGTAAGCGCATATACCTCGTATTCAAATGTTTTGCATAAAATTTAATTTAAATTCAGAAATTCCTTAGTAAATAGGTACGCTAGCTTTATTAACCGGGCAATATAGCAGTAACGTTGCGTTAGGGTTATAAAAACTTTTATGGCATTATAACGTTTCACATTTATTCCTACGTCGTCGTCACTGTTCATTGTTTATGAAAACAATTTCAGTTAGTTCAACCGTGTCATTCAAAAAGAAGGCAGGTGCCCCGTGAAGGTATTGATTTTATTTTATTGAAAAGGTGCTCGCACAGGCAGTCGTTAAAACACAAGACAATAATAAATATCTAGATTACTGCACACGATTAATTTAGTATACAAGTAGTGTAGACTTAGTTTAAAAGGGCAATCTAACTTTAGATTTCAGACACAGGTAGGTACTGTCAGGTGGACGTAGCTCTTTGAAGATGGGAGGCACTCGCTTCTAGCGCATAAATCCGTAGCTAAATAATGACTCCAATATTAGATTACAATATTTTTGTATTATCTTTTCTTCATTTCCATCCCTAATCCACACCATTATTTTCTTCAGCCCATCATTCTCTGACTCACTACGTCTAATTAGCTTTTTTACGATATATAGGGCGAATATCGAGTGCCAGCAACAACAAACAAAGGGAAAAGTGCGCGGAGACTGCATGTAACCAATGCAATCTCCACATCCCTCCTCCTACAGGAAAATGATCAGCCGATCACAAAAGATAAACCTAACTAATTACCTAAAAGTGCGTATAATATTTCATTTAACAAACCCTATGATTTGTACAAGAAGCCATAGCTAACAGCTACCTGGTGGAACAACGTTTCACCAAATACGAATAATTAAAACCACGCCAAAAGATTATTCATTCAAGTACAACTCATGGTACACTACATGAACCAAAAGAACAATAAATAAATTTTGAAGAATTAATAGAACAACTAACAGCGACACAAAACGTTCAACATAATATTAACATTGGACCATGCTGCTATAATTGACCAACAAGAACAAACGAAATTATTATTATGTAATATCAGATAAATCAAATTATGACAACAAAATCCCATCAACATAATGAACAAACTTTAAGTGATCACACCTAATCTAAACTTAAATATTTCAACCTAAGCTAAGACAAAAACAAATGAAAAACGCGAATACAAAGTCTAAAAATCGAAGTAGCGGCAGGTCTGGAACAGGAGCTCAGGCCTATTCGTATATGTAGAAAAATAATGATCACCTACACTATGCGTCACTTACGTTAAATATTAACCGAATAACAAGATCTTTTCCGAAGAACTATAAATATTCGATAGCATATCTAAAATGAGTGGCCTATACACTAAGCTCACCCTCCCCTTATAGAAAATAACAACCCCATTAAATAGCTAGATTTTTAAAACCTTCTTTTCTTCATGAAGTTTCTTTTTTTAATATATAAAATGTTTATAAACTACTTATTACGAATCTGCAAATAAGAGCTGGATTAATCCATTCGAGAGAAAAACAAAAATTAATAGAACTTGACTAAACCTAATAAGCATAACATGAAACCAATAAGCGTTCTCGAATCCACCGACTCATAAAATACTAAACCAATACGATCGTGCTAAGAAAAAGCACATCTCATGAGGATGCATATGTCCTATTATGAGATCCGACAAGTAATGCTCAAACCAAACGAATATCTCGAACGATTGTTGATTAAATGAAAATACCATAGCTTAAGTCAAAAGTCCATGACAAACAAAAATAAATAAAATGTAAGAATAAGTTATCGAACTATGCCATATATAGACAAACATTAAGTTACCCATCATACAAAAATAAAAATAAATTTATATATAGAGACAATAATAATTATTTGTTGACAAAGACGCTGACATAACATATCAACTACAAATGACGATAGAAGTTCATGACGAGTTGTGAATAAAGTAAGGCATAGGACAGATCAAGGGAAACAAACGCCAAGTTACTATAAAACAATATTTTTAAACACGCAATCTGAACGGTTTCAGAGAATTATGGTGAAATATTAAATCACGTCTGGAGCTTCCATCTATCTTACGTAGTAAATAATTATTATTAGATAGCCTTCGAATAACACGAAACGGACCTTTATATGGACGCGATAACTTCTGACCAACATTTGTTATTCTTTTAGGATTATATACCAAGACTAAGCTACCTGGATCGAACGTTACGAACCTGACTTTCCTGTCATAATATTCCTTTTGAGTCATTTGCGATTTACGAATATTTCTCAACGCACAAGAGATCATTCTAATATTAGCATTATTGCGAGCAGCAATATCCAAATCATTACGATTAGATACAATATCAACATCAGAACGCAAAATTGGGTCTCTAGCAAAAACAATAGTGTAAGGAATCGTATTTGACGACGCCTGTCTCGATATATTATACGCGTACGTTGACATGGGCAAATACATGCACCAATCTGCTTGACTCTCGTTTGTATACATCGCTAAACTCTGAGATATAGTGCTATTAAAACGTTCCACGAGTCCAATGGTCTGAGGATGCCTAGTTGCAGCAACCGATAACGTGGAATCAAAAAAAACTATCGTATTTTTAACCATGTGTGATGTGAAAATTGATCCACGATCTACAATGACTTCATTTACCATACCAAATTTACAGAAGATCTCTTGAGTAAGAAAATCACTAACGGCCTGAGCAGTTGCACTTGGGACTGCTCTAGTTATCGCGTATTTCGATAAATACTCTAAACAAACTATGATGTATTTGTTTCCTAAATCCGAGGTCGGAAGAGGTCCTAATATGTCAAGGGCTATTTTATCAAAAAGATGATTGACTTCAATCGGTTGCATCGGAGCAATCAAATACGATCTCTTCCTCTCTTGACATTCTTTACAACTTTCGATATATCTAGAAATTTTCTTTTCAGCATCAAGAATAAAATATCTGTCCCTAAATTTACATAAAGTCTTCGTAAGACCAAAATGCGCTCCATTCCAAGGATCATCATGAATTTCCTTCATAACGTCATTAAATGAAGCTTGAGGAACAACCAAACGATCAACATATCTGTTACCTATCCTACACCTGTGAAAGAGCTTATTGTCTCTAGTAAGAAAACCTTTATAGTTTAGCCGAGATCTAGAAGCAATCCTTGAAACTTGTTCAGTGCAAAAACTATCAACGCTTTGATCAAATTCAAAACGAGAAGCTTCAATCCTGTATAACTCTAAACCATCCTCAACTACATCCTTAGGAGAGGTCTCCTTAACATCAACATCCTCAATTAATGGATTCCTGCTTAGGAAATCAGCAATTTGGTTATCTTTGCCCGAACAATATACTATATCAAAATCATATTGTTGAATCGCTAAAGACCAACGAGCTAAACGCCCATTCATATCCTTTTTAGTACGGAGCCATACCAAAGCTTTGTGATCCGTCACGACGTCAAATTTCATTCCCCATAGTAAATGCTTAAAATAATTAAGAGCCCACACTAGAGCCAAACATTCCTTTTCGGTAATCGTATACCTGGTCTCACAATCAGAGAGCTTACGCGACGCGAAAGCAATCGGAAATATTTTATCATCACCCTGCAATAAACAAGCACCTAATGCTTTATCACTAGCATCGACAAATAATCTTGTAACTATGCCTTCGCTATTCGAAAAATGTCTTAATAAAGGGGGGTTCTGAATAAGAGAAAGAATTTTAGAAAATGCATGTTGCTGTAGTTCTGTCCAAATAAATTTGACACCCTTCTTCATCAACCTTGTTAGAGGCATAGCCAAATCCGCATAATTATCTAAGAATTTTCTATAATATGAAAAGAGTCCTAAAATAGATTTAAGTTCTTTAGTCGATTTTGGCACTTGGATCTTCATAATCTTTTCAAACTGTGATTGATCTGGTCGAATTCCCTGACCCGTTATTTCATAACCAAGAACGGAAACTTTTTCAAAACCAAATTTGCACTTACTAGGTTTAAGTGTCAAATTGCATTCTTTAATTCTATATAAGATTTCATTTAAAGATAAAGAAAATTCTTCAAATGTTTCCCCATAAACCAATATGTTGTCAATATAAACAATAGCATTCCGATATTTCATGCCCCCTAAAACACTATCCATAACCCGCTGGAAAATCGCACCACTTGTTTTAAGGCCGAACGGCATGACGTTAAATTCATACAATCCCGAAGGGGTAACAAAAGCAGTTTTATGCTTATCAGATTCCTTGATTCTCAACTGCCAATATCCACTATTTAAATCCAGATCCGCAAAATATTTGGCTTTAGCTAGATATAAAATTATGTCATCTATTCTGGGTAAAGGATATGAATCGGTAATTACTTTTTTATTCAATGACCTATAATCAATGCAGAATCGCCACGTGTCATCAGGTTTCTTGACCAAGACAACCGGGGATGCATATGCACTTCGCGACTCACGAATGATTCCATTTTCCAACATCTCACTCACTTGTTCCCTAATTATACTGTGTTGATGGTGTGAAACTCTATAAGGAGCTTTATGAATAGGAGTCTCGTCTGAAGTATTTATTTCAACTTCCATTAATGAACATGCCCCTAAATTCTTCGAATCAAACGCAAACTGCTTTTCATATTTGCCCAGTAATTCTGACAACTTACTTTTCTGATCTGATAATAAAGCATCAGAAATATTAAAATTATTACATTTCGTGTTATTCGTTAGGATCGTATCCTTTTTTAAGTCGTCCAAATTTTCATTTATTGATTCTACCGTATTAAGAAAATAGATATAATCACCTTTCGGTAACGGCAATAAATGTTCGGACTCAGTCCCGGACTGAACATAATCAAGTGAAAACGCCGCGATTTTTGTATCATTTCTGAACCATACCTTATTCCTATCCAGTTCAATGAACTGTTTATCAAAGTTGACAATGGCCTTTACTGCATATAAAAAATCCTGCCCTAAAATTATATCAGGTACTAAATCGCACACAACAACAAATGCATGATTATAAACAATGCTATTTATTGTAAAGTCCAATATAACAGAACATTCAGCTAATAACCTAATCCCATTCACCGTACGCAAACAAGAGGCGTTATCATTATATGCGTGTGACGGAATGAATTTATCCACTTTTTCAAGAAACGAAGAAGAAATCACAGAAATTGTGGCACCTGAATCAATCAACGCATTATGCACTACACCGTACAAATCAACACAAATAATAGGAGAGACGGGACGACTAAAATGACCGTCTACCAATGTAGTCCCATTCACTGGCGACGCTGAAAGTTTGGGTCGTTACCCTGTATATTTCCAACGTTATCACGCGAACCGCTTCTTAAATTATACCGGTTTTGAGTGTATTGGGGTCTTGACGATCTCGCATCATTGCGGGGTCGGTTTGATCCAAAGTTAGTAGTACGTGGAGAAGATGGACTCCTCGGCGGCCAACTAGAAGATCTATTTTGCGGCGTGGAGTATAATTCCTGCGGTGAGGCTTGCGCACCACGCTGCCCAATATTTTCACTGGGATAACCATCACCCATTGAATTCGTATAACTGCTGGGCTCGCCACATCGAGTCGAGGTTATCTTCACTGGCAACGATAATTCAGTGTGTGTGGCCATAAAGAGCATCGAATACTCCATGCAGGTTTGTTTGAGGGTAGCGAAATCTTTGTATAATTGAGTTCCGAAATTACGTTTAAAAAAAGATGACATACCAGTCAAACATTGCTTAATTATTATTTTCTGGTCTGAAATCTTAGCCTTTCCGGCAAGAGATTCCACACGATACACATAGTCCATCAGAGGCTCATTATAATCTTGACGAGACTTATAAAACAACGAAGCATGGTCTATAGGAGACGGGAATTCTAAACAAATCGCTTTTTTAATATCCTCATATTTCGTAGAGGACGATTTTGTCAAATTATAATAGCTGAGAGCCGGCCCACATAGATAAGTGGCCAACACTAACGTTTTTACATCGTCACTCCAACTATTTATAGCGGCGATTATCTCGAATTGCGAGAAGAAGTCCTCCGCGGACGAATTCAGACCGTTATACTTATCAGACATAATTCAACTTTTTTTAACAAAATAATATCAATTGTACATCACCAAGGCATCAATGCAGAGAGACCTTTCCATGGTATCTCATCATCATTCTAATGGCTGCAATCGCTGCATTGGCCATCTCATTCAATATTAATTTCTTTATTCACAGTCTTTTCTTAGACTTTTTTCTGGAAAACTTAATATGGTGCATAAAAAGGATTTAAGATTAAACACGTCTTCCTCTGCGTCCGCGTTCAGTCGAAGCTAAACAAAGGTAACAAAATTAAATTGCTTCATAGCTGCGATCCGTGCTGTGATATTTGCTGTTGATTCTACAAGGCAAATAATCAGGCAAATAATATAGCAAAGAAAAAAAAATACGTAACTGGAGGTACCGATTTCTTCATAAGTCTACACCATGTCAGGTGGACGTAGCTCTTTGAAGATGGGAGGCACTCGCTTCTAGCGCATAAATCCGTAGCTAAATAATGACTCCAATATTAGATTACAATATTTTTGTATTATCTTTTCTTCATTTCCATCCCTAATCCACACCATTATTTTCTTCAGCCCATCATTCTCTGACTCACTACGTCTAATTAGCTTTTTTACGATATATAGGGCGAATATCGAGTGCCAGCAACAACAAACAAAGGGAAAAGTGCGCGGAGACTGCATGTAACCAATGCAATCTCCACAGTACCGTCCGTCGCGTCGTCGTCATTGGCATGAAATAGAACGTTCAAATCTGTCCCCTGTAGAATTAAAAACTGGAAACGAGTCTTACTTTTCTAATGTTATTTGGCGTGTGGCGCCATTTTTAACAAAAATTTTCCCTGTATAAGAAAATATGTTTTTATTGAAAATATGAAAATAAATTAAAAATAATAATTGAAAATAATTTTAAAATATGTTTGTGTGTCCGAATTGTTTTAATTTATAGTTTTTGCATGCCATTAATGGTTAAACATGTAGATCTAATTATTGTGTAATATCTTTTGTTACCATGTTTTAGTAAATAAATTTATTCTATTCTATTCTATGATTTTGGGTCAACGGGAAGTATCCTATAAGTTTTGCAAGCATGAAAATTTGTACATTTGTATGAAAACCTGACTTAATGGCCGTATTTTTTGTTGCGTTATTCAGAAGCTCGATTTTTTTACAAACTCAAGAAACCATAGGACCTTAAGTATTTGGTATTAATTGCAACATCAAACTCTGGAGTTCTTGACAAAAAGGGTCTGGACAGTCAGTCAGACAGACAGACAGACATCGAAGTCATGATTATTAGAGTTCATTTAATTTTGAAGTACGGAACCTTAAAAACGTGAACTTGAAATATAATTTAACGAAATATTTTATAAGAATAAACCATGCCTTTTGATAAAGATTTTTTCTACCTTAATTAAGTAGGTAAGTAGGTACCTACCTAGGTAGTTAATTCTTTTGTAGATTTCTACTAAAATGTATATATTTTCTGGGCCTAATTAGCCTCATGTTAGTACTGTCTTCGTAGCGTGTTCCTCCGGGCCGCTGGGCGCCACTCTTTGTGTGGGCGGTTCCAACTCGTGATGGGGCTAATTCTCAATGACACGCTCTAATCCTATTTTTTTATCTATCCTTTTCGTTTGCCAATGACAGAGAGAAGATGAATTCAGATTATATTATTGAATGAATGATAACTTAAAATAAGGGCGTAGGCTGTCAAATTAAGATAAGGTTTCACGTACGCACTAAAATTGTGCAATGGACCCGTCCATTTGGTTTTAATTCTAATTCCATGTTTGACAGTTCTAATATTATATTATTAATATACTCATGCACATCTTTCAAACTAATAAACTAAAAATGTCTGCCGTTCTGCCTTATCACCTGAAAATAATAAATCCGGTCAATCGCGAGTTGACCTACCGGTCCCGTATCATTCAATATTATTATGACTTATGTTTTCTTGAACACTACTTACCTACCTAGACTTATTCTAAGACAGAATGAGGACATTTTTTTCGTACGTTTTCGTAAAACATCTTTTAACCATTTTGTAATATATATATATATATGACCTTGAAAATGAACGATGTGCATTTTGACTACAGATAAACTAAATAGCGCTTCTCAAAGTTCCATTCTAAACAGAATAACCGCGAACGGAGCAAATCTATCTAGGTATCTATGTATAGTGTATGTAATGGTGGGTGTTTGAGATTTAGAGGGCTAAAATAGAAAGAACAGTTTTATGCGAAGTTCCGGACAGTTATAGTCAAGATAGTGCGTCACTGCCGCCGTTTTGGCTCGACTGCTGACCTTTTAAGTGAAAGCATTTTGCGCTAGATGATATTGTATTACTTGATCGCTGCAATATCCGACTCCCACGCAAATCTGCGTTATTCACAATACAAATTTCCATTAGAAAAGACTGGCCGGGATGTCTGCACGTGACTGGAATGTAGCAAAAATAATAATATGATAATGGAGTAATAAAGGGATTTGGAGATGTATTCGCAATAGCTGCAGGGCAAATGTCGATATTTCCTATGAATATGTAGGATTCTCTACCTAATAAACTCAATAATACGTTCCTATTAAATAATGAAGTTGTTCAATATAAATCACTCGCAAGCATTCACTTCATTACGGTTCACTTAACTCAGAATTATTGTATTAAGATTGTTTAACAAAGATAATTGAAAACTAAGTGAGTATTTAGTATATAGGTACATTACATAACCTTTATTTGCGTAAATAATTAAAGATTTTCAGTAAGAAGTACTTATTTTTGCCATTTAATTTATATAGTGGGTGTAGATTCAGTAGGTATTACTCGTAGTATAAATATTGCGCATACGACTGCTATGGGAGATTCTCTCCGTTTTAAAGACATGGTTCTACTCCAGTTCGCTTCGCACAGAGAATGTAACCCACACGTTAATCTACATCTTTACCAACAGCGTTGTTGACGTGATATGTTTTTAAAATCGCTCGCATACTACGAATACGAGTACAGACCCGGTTAAAAAATTAATGTAATAAATTGAGCGATATCATCTTCCCTAATAAATATTTCAGTAACTTACTAGTCTCAAAGAATAAACTTTAGCGTCATTTCCAGTCGTCACAAATCTAATGGTGCGCTAATGAACAGTGCTTACGGCAAGATACGGCAGGAGGAAGATGCTGCATGTATTTAAAAAGTTAAAGCTCTATCTTGTGTAACTTAGTATAAGTTTTACGCTAACGGCTCCGTAGCCCAGGTGGTAGTGTATCTGCCTCCAACGCACAGGGTTGCGGGTTCGAATCCCGCCCAGGGCAAACATTTGTGTGATGAACACTTGTGTTTGCCTTGTGTCTGGTTGTTGTTTATCTATATAAATATTATGTATTTATCTATTTATGTAATGTATATCAGCTGTCTGGTACCCATAGTACAAGCTCTGCTTAGTTTGGGATCAGATGGCCGTGTGTGAAGATGTCCCCACATATTTATATATTTTATTTATTACCAACTTAAATAAGATAGCGCGTTACACTACTTGAAACCCAAAACGCAGTACTATCAGTACTTCACTGTCTGAGAAGTAATGGAAATGCTAACTCGTCTTAGCCTCCGGGAACGTTATAGAAGTAGCTTTTCCTTCTCGTACAAATGCGGCCTCAGTCCCTCTTCAACTTTATTGTTTTTAAGCAAACATCATTGTGTAGGAACATGTGGTTTTTTTTGTGGTAAACTCCTTTGCCACACATAACATAGCATGCCACGCTCCATGATAAGTTGGAAAACTTTAAGTAACGACATTTGACATCTTTGTTCTGCCTGTTTTCGATAAGTATAACTGCACCTTTACCGTACGTTTCTCTAAGCTACAGGAAATATTTCTAGCAAAGCATAGTTAACTCGCCGCTAAATAGCGTTTTACCAGGAATGTATGTAACGAAACCGCAACCGCAGCTGTTTATGAGCGTACAGCGAAGCTGGTGGGGGGATACTCGTCACGCGCCTACGTATAATATTTTCGGAATGAGTGAGAAAGAGAATGCTGTCACGTTCAAGGACAGCACTCATTATTCGTTGCATGACTGGCCGACTTATTAGTTGTAGACCTTTATATAGTGGACGATTTTACCGGTAGTCAAATTAAGCTGTTGTACTTGAGGAATACATGCTACGTTTCAGTGCACGTAGGCGGCGGCGACATATCCCATTAGTGATATTACATCCCAGTATAACAACACATCCCATTATATAAGTTCACTTGATAAATTCTGTTTTTAGCAGCAGCGGTTTGGTGAACATAAATTGAATTTTGAAACACGTTCAATAGAGCTCATTATTGGCATGCTATTGCCACTTTATTTGAGGAGGAGCCATAATATTATTACACCCACGCACAAATACGGTATTTATATCTTCTCTCCTGTGTATACCTATACAAATTAGTTACAGCCCGACAGATTAACGGCATGTAATTCTTGTTTTTAGTTCTTATTTTGATTTTTCTTGGCATAATTATGAAAAAAAAATTTGGCACAGACTCTTGTGATAAAATTTTAAGTTTCTTGCTGAAGTAGTTCTTTATGGAAAGGAAGTAAATATTAATAACATAAAATAAAGTATTAAATAAAATTTCATTAACAACTATATATAGGTAATTATCAGAACAAGTCACGTCACGATACACAACAAATGAAATACACTTTAAGCTCGTATAGAGTTAAACAAGCCCCTACGTCATCACCTCCTCAAGAGGCGCGGAAACTTGTTATTGTTTAATTCCATTAGATGTCTTTCTTATCTACTCAGGCAAAGAGACTTTCTTGTATAGAACCATGCATTTACGACATAACTATTACTTCTGGAACGACCGGCATCTAGACGATAATTCCTTTAAAACATCTTGATATTTTATGTGCGCGACTAGCCCACTTTTTTCGCTCGTTAAACCTACAAATACAAAATTGGTATTCAATGAATGAAATCATTTAATGAAACGTTTAATAACTACAGCTACAAATGAAACTAGCTGCAAGACACCTTTGACTGTCATTTTCCTTTCCTTCTACTATGCGAGCCAAATAAGAATAGTACTGTCAAACTCGTGATTCGCATATATTTATTTATCTATTCAGAATAGCACGTAATATCAACATTCCATTATTTAATAATTATATTAAGTTAAACAATGAGGACCCCAATTTTTTAGACCGAATTATTTTTGCTGGCAGTACAAAAATGCAGTTAAGCTATGACGTTAGCAGCTAATCCCATCCTATTCTTATTTGGCTCGCATAGTACTTAAGGCGAGGCCCTATCCTAAATTAGCAACTCAAGTGGAACGGACACCATGTTGTTCTAAGATCAATAACTTCCAAATAAAATAACAGAAACAGCTTTCCCTCGTTCCACCAAGAGCGCCTCAGAATGTTACCGTTCTCTTCGCCCCGCTATCTAATCTTACCAAATTATACTCGTATAAAAACTAATTAATTAAGGCGGGGTTATGTGGAAATAGCGCCCATAGTCACTACTTTGACGATCAAATACCATCACTTCTATTGATTTTATAAATGTAAAAAAATATATACTAACAGAATATATCCTTAATTAAATTTTAAATCGAGTAAATTTTTTAAATACATTATAATAATTTAGATATAAAAAGCACAAGTTTAAAAAAAAAAGCAGCAAAAAAATTTTTTGACGTTTAGATCTCGTTACTTAAAATATAACTTGCCAATTACTGACTTAAATTTTAAATCAAACACATTTTTCATAAACTCTGCCATTTTCATTAAGCTAAAGAGTTCAAGAAAAACGAGTTTTTCGCACGATTCCTGCGCAGTGTCGGACGTAACCACCGTGAAGCATCGCACGCTAATATGAACGTTATTTCAGTAATGCGTCGGTTGAACTTTCAACTAAACCGCGTTGAGTTGCTAATTTTTGCAATAACCCGGCCTTAAACACAATTCTTTAACTGCATGGATTTATATTTAATTAAACCTCTCATAGGGATATTATTTATCATTAATGACAAAAAAATGTTACGTGTATGTTACCTACGATGATGTATAACATCTCAGACAGCAATATTGGCAAAAGCTTTCAAAAAGATCGAAAACACGATGACGGCAATAGATCCGTAGGAATACAAACTGACACTTACGAATTGTGTCTGTCGCTTACAGGGTTAGTAGGACTAGCTAGTACTCAGAACTGGTAAGAGTGAGAGTCCTTCATGCATTATTGAAAATGCATTAAATGAAAAGCTTATTTAATTTATTTTGAGTACCTATAGACAACAAAGCAAATGTTTCTTTTGGAAGAAAAAACATCTGTGAGTATCTGAAATATCTGTGCGTTGTACTGAAAACAGTTTAAGGTCAACTATCTAAAATTTACAATAGCAGGTGGTGGCAATATGCTCAGGATCCATAAATGAACTTGCAACGATGTTGCTTCCGTGATCGACTGATATCAGTATGTTTCGTAGGAGCGCAGTGTTGGAGATGAAATTTTTAAGAAATTGCTTTATTATAGACTTACTTGTAAGTTGTGGTAGAACCAGAGTGAGCCAGTGACTGAGATGGAGAACCAGAGGAAGAGCGTGAAGACGGACACTTGGCTAAGGTGCAACATGTTGAGGACTGTGGACAGCAGCACCGCCAGGGCGTGGCACAGCACCAGCGGCAAAGCGCACCGATCGATGATGTCCCACGGCACTTCCTGGAACGACACTAAGTATTAAAAAGATTATAGTAAAATTTAAAATAAAAGATTACAGTTACACTCGTCAGGCACCATCATTATCTGAAAGATGGCGATTTAGTAGCATAGTATCCCTTTGAAGATTGAAATTTTTAGAAGACCTGCTGCAGAAGGACTTTGAAATAACTGTTGTTACTAGGTGCTATGTAGGTAGGTAGTTTTTTTGTGTCTGTTAGAATTTCTCAAATAAAGTACAGACTACAGTGCCTCATTTTAGACACGCGTTTATAATCTTATTAATCATATATCATATTTATTTGATACTACAGCAGCTGTTGGTTGATGCTTAGTGCACAATAGTCGTCATCGGACAGGCGGCGCGGCGGTGGCGTAGTTGTAGTATTTTGTGCTATTCTTACTACGCAATTAATGAATGGAATATTCATTCGTATAAAGCAAAA
Organism: Carpatolechia fugitivella; assembly: GCA_951230895.1. Lineage (NCBI taxonomy): Eukaryota > Metazoa > Arthropoda > Insecta > Lepidoptera > Gelechiidae > Carpatolechia > Carpatolechia fugitivella. The sequence continues at coordinate 9,161,777 of OX579659.1, read as the reverse complement.
ATAAAATGTGGAGTTTACTGAAAAAAAAAATGCATCAAACAAGAATATAAGTTCTTTTTAATACTTGTACAATAAGTAGTGGTATTAGAAAGAATGATAAAGTTCTTACAGAAAACTATGAACTTTGGAAGAAAAACATTCTAACTTCCAATTTTATTACTAACTCATAAGAAGGCCAATATTATATTGAGGGAAATGAAGGAAAGAGGAGGTTCTCAAGTCAATGTGTACTTTTAAACAAGCTTTTATTCTAACCTTTGAAGGGGTTTCCCTTTCGGATTGGGTTAGTCGATTCATAACACTATATGGCTTGCAAAAAAGTAGATTATTTATTGGGGAAGTCTTTGAAAGGGTTTCCCTCAAAAAGCTTAGCTTATTTAACCATAGCCCTTCAAGGCCCGGGGTAAAAGCCTCTGAAGGGAAAACGCCTCTGGTCCCGCTATGCTACTGAGTATAAGATACTTACAATTAATTTAATTACAAAAACAAGAGCGAGATGGTGGGAACGCAAGCCAGGCGCTATTTCTGGAGCGACATGGAGGGAATGGGAAGGCTAGCTAGGCGCATTTGAAGGAGCGATATCGTGGGAAGTGACATGGTGGGAATAATTCCTATAGCTTCGTTCATATTTTTGACATTCTTTTCAGTTAATTTGTAATCCATTTCTCGACCACTTATTAATATCCAATTAAACTGAAAGAAACCTATGTAACGTTGTTCGGTAGCTTTGAAATAATATGGTACCATTGAACCAGTTCAGTCAACCGAACCAGTTCAATCCAGATTGATGATGGAGCCGGAGGGTGACTTATTAAAGTTTATTTTTTATACTCCTAAAACGCTCTATCAGTACTGGAGTCGCGGGTTCGAACCTCACCATGTACCAATTGGTATTTTTAATTCTCATTTGTACGTTTATTCGACGGTGGAAAAAACATCATTAAGAAACCTCACACTCCTATGAAGAGATTCAAAGGTTTTGTGTTTTTTTAACCAACCCGCGCTCTGAGAAAATATGGTCGACAAGAATAAAATACAATACAATAGAATAATATTATACTTTATTGCACACACCCCGCCGCCGCCGCCGGCCTGATCGCCTTAATTTGGAGTTGGCTCGACTAACAGACAGAGACAGAGTAGTATAGTAGGTATATGAGCTGTTGTGATGATGATGATGATGATGACGATGATGATAATGAGAGGGCTCAGGAGGTCATGCTTGCTCGGAATGCTGTCCGAAATGTTTAGTTTTAGATGTAAGTAGGAGTACCTATCGCGTTAATAACGCCGCCATCGTGGTTTGCTTTGTATTGGCGTCACTGTCAACATTGTGGTTATAAGCAAAGCAATATATAGGTGCTTGTGGTTGCACTTACGAAATTAGTTAGGTAATAATAAATTAGTTAATCTTGTTTCTGTGATTTACAACGAAGAGTTAATTGATCGTCTAATCGTGTTGTGCTACCTAATCAATTACCTATAGATGTTGATTACACTAGGTTCAATGATCATGATCGTAATTGTATTTATTGGTTACACAATTATTAATAGAAAATTCAACAAATATGGCCGAGATGTTTGTTTTGCTGATTTACTTACTCATTTAATCAAGTTTATTACTATAGGTATCGAATCGAATGTAAAAGATAAAACGTTATTAAAATTTTGTAAAAGATGATAATTTACATTTTATTAAAACTAATGTCCTCCAACAAAAAAGATATCTCTGTTGGTAAAGTCAGTACAATAATTATCCGATTCTAATAGATTAAACGATTATAACTAATCCATCATTTAGTTCAAATATCCTCTTTAGTTCAAATATCTGGTTTGGTTATCCAGCTTCATAATTTAAGCAGAATCGTAACTTTCTTCATTTTCTTCTTCGTGTGAGTAACAAGGTCGACAACCGATCTCACCATCCCTGTTGTCAGTGTAATGATCGTACATGTTGCCGTCTCTCTTATCTCTATGTACCAGTTCTCCATACAATTTTGGACCCAGTAAATAAATACTAAGTGTGTTTTTACTTATACTTACTAAGATAAGTACGTAATTTTTTTTATAAGATTTGCGGTAAAAAAGTAATTTGCAGTTTTAAATTGATTATCTTTTAATAAATAATAGTAGTCTTTAATTACTGGGGTTAGGTATTTTTTTATTTCCACAGACGCGTCATCTTTCTGCTCCACGACGACGAATAAAATTTTACAGTACCTACATGTATATGTCTTACAGTCAAAAACGTGGTCACAACCCATAATCGGTCAATACCATTTTTGAATGCAATAATCTGAAAAAATACTACCTATAGGTACCATTGTAATTACTAACGATATTAAAGTATCTGTCGCTGACAGTCGACACTCCACTCCACCCGCCCCAACAATATGACGGCGACGCCACACGCAACACCGATTAACACATGCTTACCAGTTTGTAATTATATTAACTAGCGTTATAATTACCTATAACTTACATCTTATATATTGTGTGTGACTGACACGGATTCTAGCGATATATAGGATTCAGCCTTCCCATTTCACACACCTTCAGTAAACCAATTTTTGTAACTTTTAAACCTACCTACCTGTAGGTACCTGTTATTTACATGTGGTTAGGGTCAACATTCATCTAATTTGTCCGGACATGTCCAGACTTTTTATCTTTTGTCCGGACATTGACTGGCTTTTTCGGATATCTTTAGCTTCTTCGTTGGAAACGAGTAAGAAATGCAGAAATTTCAAATCAAAGTATTTGCATTGATATATGTTTTAAGAATTTGGTGGTTATTCATTCACGACACTAAAAAAACTAAAACAAAAAATAATAATACAAAAATTGCTTGGGCAAAAAACCGCTGAACAAACCCATAAATTGTGACAATTTTAGTGTTTGCATTGACTATAAAGTCCGGACTTTTATTAAAAAATTTCCGGTTTTTGTCGGGATTTTTTAATTTATCAAAGGGCTTACCTGTGACTGTGATTGAGTGCCCTTAATGAGCGATCCTCGACGCACGGATGCGCGCCGGTGCATCGAGGGCGCGGTTATAGACGCGCGTCGCGTCACGTCTCCTGCCGGCATGCTCGCGTCTCCTCCGCTCACCACTAAACACACAATCACGTTACTAAATCACATCACTGGCCTAATTCCCTACCGTATCTAATATAAACAGTCCATTAGTGTTCACTATTTTTTATTTTGTAATTACTGTATCTTTTGTGTCTGTGTGCCATAAAGTTCATTTAATTCCTTCATTCATTCATACTAATTAATGCTGTGTATGTGAAACGACGATCCTCAATTACGAAATTGCATTTTGTGTGTAATATCATGTTATGTAACATATATAATAATAGAATGAAGATAGATTGACGAAACAAATTTTTCAAAGAAACCTTAGGTTTTTTTTAAGGTACACGCGATCGTCGCGAGAAACAAGAAAACTGTTACAATTTAAAAAAACAATGACTTAAGCTATGAATTTTATGTTCAAGTTGACTAAAAGTTTCGCATTCTTTATATTATACCCTATAAGTGAAGTTGACATGTTTGTGTTTCAAACATAACAAGTACAATAAGCGATCAGATAATCTCATGAATTCTCTGGATTGTTTGAGCTTGTATTGAGTGAGTATGATAATAACTGGAGCAGGGCAGCCCTCGAGATCCCGGCTGTGGTCGTAAATAGAAAGTGCAGTCGTTGAAATGTCGCGAATAGTCTCTCAGTGTATTTTCTTCGGCTACTGGCTACGCAACTCGTTTATTTTTACACATAGACCATCATCGCGGTTATGTGCCGCGACCTAAAAAAACACTCTCTCACTCGTAATTTATGTGTTTTTTGATAGATGCAGCATCTATATAGGTTATAGTAATGTAGGTAGAGATCAATTGGAAAAGCAATGTCATTAATATAATGTTATACACTGAAATGGAATTTGCGAGTTCTAAACATTGACTTTGAATGAGAGCAAAACAAAAAAATAGTGTGGGTTTATTTTATAACTGTTGCTGAGTACGTGTATCTAAAACGTGATGTATGAGTGTATAAATGCATGCGCATGTGGCCTTTTATCCGATCTCAAGGAACCTTAGTATCCGTAGGGCATGCATATCTCTGATTCACGTTTATCCGAGCATCAATTTTAACACGTAATACGTTGCGATCTAAATTATGTGCTATACCTATAATGTATTGTATTAACGGCCTTTCATCCGATTTTCAATTACCTTTGTTGTATGAGTACAAATTCTCTTTACTTACACATGTTCTAATTATAATTATGGTATATATTCATTTACACCCTCCAAAACATTCACCAACACTTCAACTCTCTCTTATTATAATATATGTTTCACACATTAACTAAAAAAATAAAAATATGAATTGTTTGTTTTAAGTCTATTATTTTAAATACGACGCCTCCAAGGAACGGTCTTAATTTTTTGTTAATATTTTGCTATGTTACCTAAGATGGAAGAGCGTGATTCCCACCAAAATAGTGTCCTTGACTACTTACTGGGAAGCCTCGCAACGTGTCACGTGGAAGATTTACAAAAATAAAAGTACTTTTAATTATTTATTTTTAATAAATCTATCGAAGTGCTATTTCAGACAAGTTTACACCAATTAGTTGTATTCTAGAATTATTGTTGTGACACTTTCCAGTCACACTTTTCTTAATGTATAAGCTGTCTTTCAGATCTAAAGTCGGTTTACTAAATTGAATTTTTGTCATTGGACCCGATTCGGGAAGTCATGCTCTAATTCTAATTTTATAATTCAGCTATCCTTTTCGTTTTTATGACTAATGAAGGAGAGGTGATGATTTCAGATGAACGAATGATATTTTTGAATGAATGATAGCCATATCCGTCTGACAGTCTGCCCACGGCTTAGATCAGAGACTCTCAGTACTAGAAGGCTGTAATTTTGAATAGATATAATATTAATCACGCTGACAAAGCTGAAGAATAAAAAAAAAAATTAGGGTTCCTCTGGTACACGTGAAGTGGGGGTTATTTATTTATTCACGACTACCTTATAGTGTGAAGTATCGTTGGATAGGTGTTTTAAAAATAATGGGGGTGTGCTAAAACTACTTTTCGATGCTAGTGTATGTTTCAGAAATATTTAGTTTTAAAGTGCTTATTTTTGCTAGAGCCCTCTTACCAGTGAAACTGTTATATAGGTATGGAAATGTGAAAAAATTCACGGTAGTAGTGTATAGTGATGAATTTAAAAGGAAAACTATCAACATCAGGTAGGCTTTACAGGTTATCGGATAATAGACTAACTTATAAAATGTACTTGTACAAGTAAGAAAGGCACTATAGAAAAATTATGATAAATGTTAACTGTACCTAACGGTACCTAAGTAGTATTGGGCAACTACGGAACCCTAAACTCTGCGTGGCCCGACACGTGCTTGTCCGGTTTTAATCTTCCAAAGGTGAAAAGGACGGACGTAAATTAAGGATTAGAGCGTGACTGTGTGAATCGCTACCATTGTATGAGCTAATAACAACAGAAGTTGAACAATGAGGAAAATAATAATTAAATCAGTTTCTGAGATGTAGCTGTGTATCGAAATGTCATTTAGATAGAACCAGAATATAGCACCTTTTCCCGGATAAAACTAACGTTGGAGAGAAAGCGGCTATTATAACAATAAACTCAAGTGGTAGTGTCAAGTGATAAACTTTAAGGTTAAGCCAGAGTCAGCACCAGAGCAAACCTAAAAGTCGACGATTTGAAGCACAATACAGGCAGAAAAAGAAAAGGCATTCAAATTGGTTAGAGAAAGGAACAGACTTCTGAATAGAAAGTTTAGTCCGTGTTTCCGAAGCCGTACATATGTAAAGTGCGTTGTATAGTCACTTTAGTGATTCTTTTTAAAACTGAAACAAAGATTCTTTGTGATTTTTTTAATGCCAAGTGTAGGTTTACTTGTAACTTTTATTTTCCTTTGTATGTAGGTTTTGAAACGAGCTGACCCGTTTTAAATTTTTAAAGTCCATAAGGCTCTATGAAATCAAGATTTTTTAAACCATCTTTAAATTATATATATTATATATTTATCAAGTACCTACCCGACCTGTATTAAGGAACTGTCTTTTAAGTGGAATTATGGCCAAGCACAAACCCATGGACTAAGAGTATAAAAAACTTCATAGTTTTAAGAAAACGTTATGTAAAATAAAAATGGCATGTATGTAAGTGCATATTAGTGCGACTAATGTACGAGTATTGTATATTGTTATGTTGTAATAATTATGTCAGCAATGTAAAATTAATTAATCATAATTTGAATCCCAACTTTCCTTAAAAAATACACTTTATCATATTTGCACGCAAATTTATACTTTGTATATTAACACTGTCACGAAGAAGAAACACGTAAAACTTGATGAACTATTATCCAATGTAGGAAGATAGGTATCAATTATAAGAAATCAACGTACATTTTCTGAGAGGTCACGATTATAAGCGCAGTTGGGCGCGTCGCGGGCGCAAGCTGTGCGCGGCGTAAGGAACAGAGCCGAGTGCGCGCGCGCCGCCCAAGCCCTGAGAGCGCGCAAGCGCATAAGCTCGTGCGCCAAATTTACACAGTCGCTTGCTATATTATTTATTAGTTTACCACATATTCGGTTAGATTGTAAAATCAGACACTCATGATGTCAGCCTGGAATGTTTTTTGGCAAAACATCGAAGCATTAAATCAGCCTCCGTTAGAAAGTTCCCCTTATAGATAGGGGTCTGAGCCTTCCGCTCCCCCGCAAGTGCGCGCCCACTATACATTCTCCTTATAGATAGGGGTCTGAGCCTTCCGCTCCCCCGCAAGTGCGCGCCCACTATACATTCCCCTTGTAGATAGGGGTCTGAACCTTCCACTCCCCCGCAAGTGCGCCCCCACTATACATTCCCCTTATAGATAGGGGTCTGAGCCTTCCGCTCCCCCGCAAGTGCGCGCCCACTATACATTCCCCTTATAGATAAGGATCTGAGCCTTCCACTTCCCCGCAAGTGCGCGCCCTCTATACATTCCCTTTGTAGATAGGGGTCTGAGCCTTCCGCTCCCCCGCAAGTACGCGCCCTCTATACATTCCCCTTGTAGATAGGGGTCTGAGCCTTCCGCTCCCCCGCAAGTGCGCGCCCACTATACATTCCCCTTATAGATAGGGGTCTGAGCCTTCCGCTCCCCCGCAAGTGCGCGCCCACTATACATTCTCCTTATAGATAAGGGTCTGAGCCTTCCGCTTCCCCGCAAGTGCGCGCCCTCTATACATTCCCCTTGTAGATAGGGGTCTGAGCCTTCCACTCCTCCGCAAGTGCGCGCCCTCTATACATTCCCCTTATAGATAAGGGTCTGAGCCTTCCGCTCCCCCGCAAGTGCGCGCCCACTATACATTCCCCTTATAGATAAGGGTCTGAGCCTTCCGCTCCCCCGCAAGTGCGTGCCCTCTATACATTCCCCTTGTAGATAGGGGTCTGAGCCTTCCGCTCCTCCGCAAGTGCGCGCCCTCTATACATTCCCCTTATAGATAAGGGTCTGAGCCTTCCGCTCCCCCGCAAGTGCGCGCCCACTATACATTCCCCTTATAGATAAGGGTCTGAGCCTTCCACTTCCCCGCAAGTGCGCGCCCTCTATACATTCCCCTTATAGATAAGGGTCTGAGCCTTCCGCTCCCCCGCAAGTGCGCGCCCACTATACATTCCCCTTATAGATAAGGGTCTGAGCCTTCCACTCCTCCGCAAGTGCGCGCCCTCTATACATTCCCCTTATAGATAAGGGTCTGAGCCTTCCGCTCCCCCGCAAGTGCGCGCCCACTATACATTCCCCTTATAGATAAGGGTCTGAGCCTTCCGGTCCCCCGCAAGTGCGCGCCCTCTATACATTCCCCTTGTAGATAGGGGTCTGAGCCTTCCGCTCCCCCGCAAGTGCGCGCCCTCTATACATTCCCCTTATAGATAAGGGTCTGAGCCTTCCGCTCCCCCGCAAGTGCGCGCCCTCTATACATTCCCCTTATAGATAAGGGTCTGAGCCTTCCGGTCCCCCGCAAGTGCGCGCCCTCTATACATTCCCCTTATAGATAAGGGTCTGAGCCTTCCGGTCCCCCGCAAGTGCGCGCCCTCTATACATTCCCCTTATAGATAAGGGTCTGAGCCTTCCGGTCCCCCGCAAGTGCGCGCCCTCTATACATTCCCCTTGTAGATAGGGGTCTGAGCCTTCCGCTCCCCCGCAAGTGCGCGCCCACTATACATTCCCCTTGTAGATAGGGGTCTGAGCCTTCTGCGCCCCCGCAAGTGCGCGCCAGTTAGTTAGATTTTCTTTAGTTTATCCAGAAACTAAACAAAACTAAAGAAAATCTAAACAAAAACGCATCACGTAAGCGTTTATAAGCGTTGTCGTGATGTCTGTTGTAAAGAGTTTTAAAAGCTAAAAGTTTCTAAGCCTAGATCGTGTAATGGGACGAACCGATACTACAATACAAGTTTCCAGTTCATAGATATTTCTATCTAACATACTGAAATAAAAAACAAGTCTGTGTAGTCTAGCGGTCAAAGAGTTCAGCTCTCGATCCAGAATTTCTATTCGTAAAAATACCCCATGGGACACTCAAAATTTTTTAGTAGTGTGCCCCCCAGTTTGGTTGGAATCCCTTAAACGTCGGAATTGGTCCCACCCAGCTATTATCTACATAAGCCATTTATTTATAAAGAATTCTTTTATTTGGTTTAATAAGTAGGTTTATTTTATTTTATTTATTTATCAATTTAAACCTAAGAAGTAAGTAATTAAGACTGTATGGTTTTTCGCTTAAGATACATGTAGGTAATATTTTCAGAAGGAAAATTTAATTAATTCTTACGTTCTAAAAACTATTTGCAGTTTGTGCATAAAACACACGATTTGGCACCTTCCCGCAGGTTGTAATTTTTGGCACAGGCACAACACAAAATTGAAACGTTAGCAAACCATAGAAACACCTATATCGTCGTTCCTTTTTTTCTATTAATTTTGTTTCTAAAAACTTTTATGTTATAAAGGATTAGTAGAAAAATTGGGTGGCCATTTCATGTTACATTACTATACGCGCTAACTGGTATATCAGCAATTTCTTAGTCCACTTGAAAAAGCGATGGTTCACGTATAGACACTTAAAACAAATCCAAGTCCAAATCATGAAAAATACAAAATTATTCTACACAAAATTCCATATTTCAGAGCGAATCTCATGTAGGTACCAGCTATAACCTGACATAGGTGGTATACCATCTTTAACGTCTGAAGTTCGTAAAAGAGCATTCGTTTCTATCCCTGTCCACTAAACAGAAAAATCTGGAAAACCGGATTTTACAAACACGATGACGTTACAGAAGACATTTTTAGAAATAATTTCCTTGCTTTTTAAAAACTATGATGCAACCGTAACAAAAATAAGTAGATTTGAGAAAAACTAAGATAACATACGAGGTTGAAGTGACACATTGCCGGGATGGGCCAAATAACTTTAAGGTAAGACCAAGACCATAATGATGGAAAGATGACATCTAGCAGCAAGCTGGTGTAAATGCATCCCCTTAATATGCAAGAGGCTGCATGTAGATTGTCTGGCGTGGATGAATTGTGCTTGTGGCTTTATCGTAGAATTTCCCACATCATGAATACTTGAGAATTTTATGAAGTTCATGGGCAATTCTACGACATGGCCACGACAGAGATACTACCTTGTACCTACTAGGTAACCTTGTACTATGTTGTGCTCGTACAGTATTCACTAAGTACATATCGAAAAAAAAAAACTTTTATTTATAGAAGGGAAGGTCATCTATTTGCCACCAGATCAGAATAACAGCATAGTATTTACATACCAGTACGTATTTACGTGGTATTTGAGTGTTACTTGCACTCAGAAGTTTATTGCTCTCGTCCGTCTATGTTTTAAAATATATTTAGTGATGGCGACGAGTAAACACTCGAAAGAATTGAGAGGCGCGCCAATTTATTTTAATCAGGTATGTGCGTGCGCGCGTATGATGTTTATATTTCAGTCTCAGGCATGCCTGTACAAATAAGTATACTGAGTTATCAAATCTGATAAGCTAACAATAACAAAAAGAAAGTGCTTAAATATTTCAGAATTCAGAACCAGAAGTTTTGCTCTCTCTAAGCTTAGATATGCGAGAAAACATTAAAACTAGGATAAAACAGGTAAAGTTTTACGTAAAACATATTATGTATTACGTAACGTACGATTTTTTTACACTTTTATTATTATACGTCTGTCATACTACTCGCCATACTATTTATACGTATAAAATTTTATTATACGCCTAATGACAGTAAGTTTTACGAAGACAGAAAAACGGAAAACTTTTTTATTTCAACATTATATAAAAAAATATAACAGGGATCGTGGCTTTCTTCCACGCGTAGTAAATTAAATACTGACTTATTTATGTATAACTTAAATTGATGAATTAATTACATCGAAAGGAAGTTGTAAATGCACCGCATTTTCGCACGCAACACGACACACGTTCAAAGTTACTTTATCCAATAATAAGCTTTTTTCTTTATTTCATTTTAGTATGAAATTGGCTATATAGCCTAATAAACCTAGGTACATTTAATCAAATGTAATTGAACTTTTCCCTACAGGTAATACAAATTAATTTCTGTTTGTTATACATTACACACCGCTCAAGCAACAGCCCACCAAAATTAAGTTGTATTTCAAAGAATTTTCTACCCACTTGTTAAACTTATTTTTTTTTATTGTACAGGCAGTACAATAATACTCACGAAAGTGTACTATAAGAGCATAATCATGTTCAATGATGATAGTTTAATGTACCTTACAATGAGGTGATTAAAAACGTACATCTGATTAGAAACTGTAACTAACTACACCTGAAACTAAACAGAGTTTGTCACACACCACTGCGAACGTGACTTCTTGTTCATGATAGCAGTTCATTCAATCAAAGGAATATATTTGTGATCGCTCGCCATTCGCCATATCGTTGCATCAGAAGGTCAATTTATATTTGCAATTCAAATACTGCGAGGCACGCAGACGTAGCTGGGGCGTCCCGGGAAGCGCTCGGTCACTGGGGCCCGATCCCACCGGACCGATACATACATCAATGTCACGAACCCTGTTTTGTAAACCCATGAATTGATTAAACAAGATTTCAATTTTTAAAACGTAAAGAAGAATCCACTTTTCTCCAATCCGTTTAAGTTTTTATTTTATACCCCGACTCTAAATTGCTTATCTTGTTAAAAAAAAGTAGGTAGAAAAATCTTATATAAGTTCCCAAAAGAAAATTAAAGAAAGTGTTACTGACTAAAAAAAACAATTTGTGAAAGCTTCTTAACAAAAAGATGAAAAGGGATAAACTGGAGACAAGTCAAGAACGTTCAATGTCTAGCTGGCCAATTGACTTTACAACTAATTCAAAGTATCGTCTTGTGGAATCTACTCACCAGCGACGGAGCTCTCGATATTCCGAAACTTGGAAATTGTCTGGTATGCTATTAGCGCGTCCCCAGAGCTCGTAATGCCACCAAGATATATATATTCTTTATTGCATACAATTTATTTACATTGCAAAGGCGAACTTATCTCTAAAAAGAGATCTCTTCCAGCCAACTTATACATGTAGTAAGAGAGAAGAATAATTTAAAAGTAGACAAAAAAGTACGCTAAGTATAATGTAAATAAATAGACCTACTTGAATAAAAATATATAATATAATAAAAATATAATACATAACCTCTTTAAACAAGCGAGCTCTTTTTTAGTGGATTTAGTAGTCGTACAAACTCCAACTTTTTTTAAATCGTTTTCCGTGGAAGCCAGTTGTGGAATAGACTTCCCAAAGCTATAAAGGAAAGTACCTCTTTTCACCTTTTTAAAAAGAGATTAAAAGAGCACTTCATATCTATGTAACTTATTTATGTTTGGATTTCAGTTTAAAATTAACTGAACAATTTTGAATGTTCGCAGCCCAAAACTGCTGATGAAAAGTCAATGCACTTTAAAAGGTTAAACAAGAATTTTATTTTAAAGATGCAATATTTTTAAATTATTCTGCAAGTAAGTATCATACCAAACGGCAGATTTAATCAACTGCCTGTTGCTATTGTGCTGCGGGGAACGACCGCCATTGTACTCCACTGTAAGCTTTCTTTTTCCTCTAGTAGCGCATTATAAATAGTATTATAAAATTTCTAGTGATTCAGTAGAAAAAAGATGTTATTGCAGTTAGATTATTAAAAATGTCGTGATATTCATTGAGCGTCGTTGATCGTCGGTGGGTGGCTAGGGCCGCTGCCTCCCGTCCAGGAGATGCGGGTTCGATCCCCACCACGTACTAATGTGTTTTCGAATTTCGAATTCATATGTACGTTTATTCAACGCTCTTATGGTGAAGGAAAACATCGTAATGAAACCTGCACACTCCTGCGAATAAATTCAAAGGTTGTGTGTGAAGTCGACTAACACGCACTGGGCCAACGTGGTTGACTAAGGCCTGTTTGCCCTAACTCAGGGTAGGCTCGATCCTCTAGGTGGGGACGTATTTGACTGTTGATGATGATATTCATTGTAATTAATTAATTCGGTTCAAATATTTAAAAAAATCGTTAGAAATCCTGATGTGAACCCTAGAACCCTACATCGACTGCAGCATAATCATTATTCCTACATATATGGGTGCTAGGGGGAACCCCAAATTAAATTTTATTTTTTTAATTAATACAATATATATTAAAAAATATTTCTTTATTACGTTATAATAGGAATTGGAGATCAAAAATCAACCTTATAAATAAACTTAATTTTAATTTGAGTAATTTTGACAGACTTTTACTTGGTGCTCCAAACAAATTGGAATTTTGCACTTATTGCACGTAGTCTTGCTCGTTCTGTCTTTTCTACTCGGTCAAAATCCACATCCACAAAATGTCCCTTTATGAGTCCTTATCCTTCTTTCAAAAAAGTCCGTCGCTTGTTATTTGCTCTGGAAAGTTTGTAGAGGTATTTGAAAGTGTGTTTTTGCTTTAGAAAGTTTTGTTATCATCATTCAATCCGCGTTGAACAGCCAACTAAAATAATAAAAATATTACACACTAGCGGCCCGCCCCGGCTTCGTGCGGGTAGAACAAAACGTCAAAAACAAAAATCTTATTCATTACATTATGGACTCTCTAACTTACACACTACCTACTCAAATCAAAAATATGTTTACTACTTCTACCCTACTCTACACCTACCCAACATCTACCCTACACCTATCCTACACCTACCCTACACCTACCCTACACCTACCCTACACCTACCCTACACCTTCCCTACACCTACCCTACACCTGCCTTACACCTGCCTTACACCTGCCCTACACCTACCCTACACCTACCCAACACCTACCCTACACCACCTACCCTACACCTACCCTTCTTAATTTTTTTTTCATACAAACCTTCTCCTGACAATAACAAATACATAAAAGAAAGATTTATCCAATTTGGTGCAGTTGTTTGGAAGTTATGCGCGTACAAACATTTCGGTAGATTACAATCTACATACCCACTTCAAAGAGGTAACCTATTAATATAATGCCTTTAGTTCATACGTTTCAAAAATTAAGTCTATGAACATATTAGTTATAATATCATACTTCATTAAATAGGCTGCAAAACAAATAATATGAACAACAGTGCAACTACTTACGGTATTCCTACACTACTGGGGTGCTGCAGTACTACGCCACGCCACTCTCAGACACGTGTGCACTCCGCGACTGACGCGGCTAGACTGACCCATGGTATAATAATACACTGCGGACTGACCAATCAGTAGAGGATACTAGACTAAATTACGCGGACGCACAATTTTGTAGGAGTACCTATATAAAAGAAACAAAATTAATTTGAAAAATATTGACCCTACAGATTTCTAGGGTTAAATAATATAAATTCAGCAGCTCTATCAGTAAAGATAAACTACTAAAATTCATTAAATGTTTGTCTTAGTTTTGGATGTGTATTTATTGTTGCATCATATAATAGGTAGGTAGATAGTGTAGTTGGTTGGTGGTGCTTTGTCTCCGAGTAAGTAATCTTCTGCCGACGTACTCACTCTACTCATATCCGCGCAAGGCAGATTCGTTTAACGGTAACTCGACCTAACAAAGTATGAAATGGGTTTTCATGTTTGTAGCGCTTAAAAGCGAAGTTAGTCTGAACACGCATGCAGAGGCGTAGGCGGTGTGGGCCTCCGCCCCCGGCCTCGCGGTGTAAAGGGCCTCGCGCCTCACAGCCGAAAATAAATTTGAAAAAGTATGGAAAATCCATAAGTACACACCACAAGGTTTTTCTTATATTAATTACATTGGAATTAATTCTCAACTTAAAAATATTCCACTATTCGGCACACGAAATGAATGTGAATGAAATAATCGATATTTCTGATAAAATACTTATATTATGCTATAAAATTAATTAATTTGAAAATCTCATTTCTGTCGTTTCTGATCATTCGTTTATATTTAGTCTGGCAACATTGCTGCTATTGCGGGGAGTTCCGGTCAGAGACGGGGCATAGCTCGGCTCGGCTTAGCTCAGAGACTTAGTACTAGAAGGCTGTAATTTGGCATGGATATACATATTAAACATGCAGACAAAGCTGAAGATTAAAATCTTTAATTTTTTCAGAAATATTACGTTTTAGCTTATTATTGTTAGAGTCAAGTTCCCCCCCCCCCTACCAGCGAAACCGTTGTATTTGGAAATATGTGAAAAAATTTACGGTAGTAGTGTATAATATGATGAATTTAAAATGAAAACTATCAAAATCAAGTAGGCTTTACAGGTTATCAAATAATAGACCAACTTATAAAATGTACTTGTACTAAAAATATAATATATAGAAAAATATTTTGATGAATGTTAACTGTCTTAAACAGGTACAGGTACCTAAGTAGTATTGGGCAACTACGGAACCCTACACTTTGCGTGGCCCGACACGTGCTTGGCCGGTTATTTATTTTACATTCCCTTCTTCTTGCACCATCAGACAGAGGGCCTCGCGAAATATACCTTGCCCACATTAAAAGGTCTGCGCCGCCACTACGCATGAGTCCAGAGAGAAATTGTTTTCTCGGTTTAGACGTTGTTCTGGTGCAGAGTAGGTGTAATCTGCCAAACAAGTAACAAGATTAAGTTGCAATTATTTGTTTCACTTTAAAATATCTTCCTTTCTTTGGTTTTTGGGGTCTTCTTGTAGAGTGGATTGTAAGGTCGTACGAGTAGATCGACCTCACATACCTAACCTCTGCTGACAGAGTTATTGAGTCACCAAGCCTCTGAAATGGTTATGTAAGTAAAGACATTTCCTTAGATAAAAACCGGGACAGAAGGCTTAATGTGTGCCTTCTGAAACACAAAATCGTCTTCCTTTTCGAACAATCAGTTGTGATGCCGCCTGCAATATTTTAAACAAACTGTGGCAAAGTTATTTATTTAAAGTGGCCAGGATTCAAACTAGACAGATCCTAACTAAAGCCAAACGCCATACAGAGACGAATTATTAAACGCAGCCAGAACATTAACTCTTAATCGGCTTAATTCGGCCTTTATCCATTCATCTATAACAGGTCTCTAGGACTAGGAATCTAGGTATCTAAAAAAAATGTAGGTAATTTAAACTAAAAACAAAATAAAAACAGGATTTTATCATCAGTTTCATCTAGATCACAATAAAGTTTCCAGTTAATAATACCAATGTGCCACTAAAAGTATAATGACACGTGAAATGGTTCAGAAATAAAAAGTATTAGTCATGAGATGGCGTCGGCGATAGTAAAGTTTCATAATCATGATATATTTTTATTCAGGGAGGTCAGTGGCGGAGCGGAGTGAAACGCTCGCTGCGATCGAACACGTAGCGACACACCGGACACGCAGACCTAGGTCGATGTTCTGGATGAGCCAAAGCTACCGCAAACCTATGTCCACAAAAACCTATTAAATCCATCGAAATTTCTCCTGGCGCCAGTTTCTAGTATCATCATCATCAACAGCTCATATACAGGGTGTAAATAAATTAGCTGACACTAATTTAAAGGATCAACCTATGAAACTGTACAACTTTCCCCAAGAAACATAGGCTGTCGGACGACAAAAAAAAGTTATCGCTTTCATACAAAACCGCGCGGCCAGCTAATCGATTTACTATGGAAGATGACATATTTTTTTGGTCCGACAGCCTATGTTTCTTGGGGAAAGTGGGTAGGTTGATCCTTTAAAATAGTGTCGGCTAATTTATTTACACCTTATATATCTCCTCCGAGGGGCTCGAGCCAACCCTGAACTAGAGCGATACAGGCCGATTAGTTACAAGTTAGTATACTTGTATTGTATTGACAATTTATTAATTATTTTATGATACTTCATAAAATAATTAATAAATTGTCAATACAATAGTACTATTACTAGTTAATATAATAGTACTATTCAATGTACATTGCGTAGTTTAGGTTTGATAATGATGTGATCGTTACGCATGCACGTATTGACAATTTATTAATTATTTTATTAAGTATCATATGAATAGTACTATTATAGTAATTTGTAAGGTGTAACTTTGCGAAACCCTATAGAGAAGTTGACGAAACTGTACACGATACCTACTATCCAAACTTCACAAAGTTTCGCGTACTTGATGAATATTACGCATAATTATTTAAATGGGTGATCAATGGTAGATCCACGGAGGTAGGTATTTGTCTCCGTGGGAAGATCTGATAATATTTAGGTATATTAATTAACCTTTCTAGCTTAGTAATGCCCGTACATACGAGTTGTTTGTTGTTTTATCAAGTGGTAAGGCTGTTAGATGTTGTTGCTAGGCTTTAGAGCGCCGCGCCGCCCACTAAGAAAAGATTACATACATATAAGTAGGATTTTTAGGGTTCCGTAGTAAAAAAGGAAGCCTTATAGTTTCGGTATGTCCGTCTGTCTTTCTGTCTGTCTGTCCGTCCGCGGCTTAGCTTAGAGACTCTTAGTACTAGAAGGCTGTAATACATATTAATCATGCCGACAAAGATGAAGAATAAAATCTTAAAAAATATTTTTTTTAGGGTTCCTCTGGTACACGTTAAGGGGGGTTATTTTATTTTTTCTCGATTTCCTAGTGTGAGGTATTGTTGGATAGGTTTTTTTTAAAATAATGGGAGTTTGCTAAAACTAACTTTCGATGCTAGTGTAAGTTTTAGAAATATTTCGTTAGTGCTTATTTTTGTTAGAGTCATGTTTCCCCCCCCTACCAGCGAAACCGTTGTATATGGAAATGTGAAAAATTCACGGTAGTAGTGTGATGAATTTAAAAAGAAAACTATCAACATCAACAAGGCTTTACAGGTTAATACCAACTTATAAAATGTACTTATACAAGTAAGAAATTTGGTACTACAAATATATCTTAAAAAAATATTTTGATAAATGTTAACTGTCTTAAGTAGTATTGAACAACTATGGAACCCGCACGGTGGTTCTGTTTTGAATTTTTAGGGACATTGGTCTGGAGTCCAGTTTTTTTATATGATTGAGAATGACGATACAAGCCACAAATCTGTAAAAGTTATATATTTTAATGTTGTTGAATCGATCACTTTTAATTTATTTTATCAAAGTTTTGCAAAGCTTTGCGTGCTTCACTCTGTCTACACAAGTACTCCTATACTCTATTTTTTTTTAATATGCTTGTTCCACCCATTTGCAACCGCGATGGTGGTCGCATAAAGAACACTGCAGCGGCACAATGCAGTTACGTACGGTGTGGTGAGATTTGCACGGCGCGGCGCGGCGGGGGATGAACATGAAGACGAAACCAAAAGAAGACGAGTTGTAGTTTATGAAAGTTTTTTTTGACCCGGATAAAATATCGTAAGTATCCGGATGCTGGAAAGTGACAACCCTTACTAAAATAAAAAATTGCAAATAACTTCTAATTAATGCGGAATTAGACTGTAATTTAATGTGTAATCAAAGAATTTCGAATTCATATTTACGTTTATTCAACGCTCTTACGGTGAAGGAAAACATCGTGATGAAACCTGCACACTCCTGCGAAGAAATTCAAAAGTTGTGTGTAAAGTCGACCAACCCGCACAGGGCCAGCGTGGTCGACTAAGGCCTAATCGCTATGACTACATTTAATCAAATTTAAACTAAACAGTTCAGTTTTTATTTAACTAAAGGTCGTATCGGTGGCGAAATTTTACTATAAGTAGTACTTATAGTAAAATTTCTAAAAAAGCATGAAACAAAATTGGGGCTTATAAAACACTGTAGATGTATAGGTATATTCGGTCATTTTAGATCTGTGGTCGCGAAATCGTACCGCGCCCGCGAGCGCGATTGAACCCGTGCCAGCCGCCGACCTACCAAAATAATTTCCACTCGGTAGACATCGGCGCTGTGTGCACGCCGCCTAAGCAATATCTGATTTGATTCTTGCAAATGAGCCATGAAATGTCACGATCGATTCAATCATACACATCCTGGCGCAAAAAAAAACAGGTTTACCACGATGTTACAGAGCTAAAAAATCTTTACTACCTACCAAGGTTCATTTCCTTATAAATAAAGTAAGCGAGTTCTAAAAGATCCCAGAGAGGTATTACCAGTTGTGAAACTTAGTTGCGATCGCGTCCGGAGGGATTCTAAAGGTTCACTTAAAGAAACTTAACAGGGACATTAAGTTTCTGGAAATTCAATCTTTATTAGCGAAGAAAACCATAAAGGTGATAAAGGGAGCATTGCATGATGACGCAAATGTATTTATTAGAATTAAACGGCGCAGCGCCGCGCGCGGCGGCGAGCGCGGGATATTTACGGCTCTGCGCCCGCCCCGCGCAACAACACTACGCTTAAAGCCGCGTTTCCATTATGCAAGTAGCTTGCATGCAAGTTGCAAGTTGCATGCAGCTTGAGTAATGGAAACGTAAACTTGCATGCAGGCTGCAAATTGCATGCAGGTAGTTTTAAACTTGTAAACATAATGCGCAACTAACGCTTGTCTGCTCAAGTGATATGCAACTTGCATACAAGTTTCAAATTAAAGTTTACAATACAAGTAACTTGTACGCAAGTGTGACGTCATACTTGCATGCAAGAACTTGCACAATGGAAACGCGCCTTAAGGCTCATATTTTACACTTGCACAAGTACTACAGTGGCGAATCAACTTAATCTGTCAACTAAATTCGGCAAGTGGCAAGTAGCTGTCAAAATATACCAGGTTCTCGGTAAGCTTTAAATGTAGAACGGGATAGGATAGGTTTAGGATATGCTGTACGTACAGTGGCTGCGGGCGGCACGGGAGCATTGCGGGAGCGGAAAATTTCAGTATACCTACTCAATAAAGAACATCATCATCATAATTTCAGCCTGTTAAAGTCCACTGCTGAACATAGGCCTCTCCAATCGCACTCCAGCGCGACCGGTCCGTAGCCATCTGCATCCAACGAGACCCAGCGATCCTCACCAGGTCGTCGGTCCATCTCGTAGGTGGCCGTCCCACACTGCGCATGCCAGTACGTGGTCTCCATTCAAGGACTTTCTAGCCCCATCGGCCATCCGATCTTCGCGCTATGTGGCCTGCCCCCCAAGGAGCATTTATTAGAAGTCTCTAATCTCATATATCTATAAACAGTATTGTAGTGGTTTATAATAAGATATTAGTATGCTATAGAAGGTTTTGGGACAAACAGAATTTTCTAATAGAGTAAACTACCTCAAGCCCAAGTCTGAAAGCCTTCTTTATACCAATAATCTGGATTAAGTGTAAATTATTTTAATACAACTTTTATGAGTTCTTATTTTAAGTCCCTCTTTAGAGTGACCGGATTATTAAAAAAAATTGTTCTTATAATATTCAATACAGTCTATTTATACCCTTTAACAAATAGTTCCATAAGACTTTTCTAGTAACGATACATAAATAGATTCCGTTTAGCGTAAAGTTCTAATGGAAAACACTTTTAAAAGCATAGTCAGTAGGTTTAGTCTTAATAAATAATATTACAAGTAGTTCTATTCTTTTAATATTACCGGACGGTTTTATACAAAACGAATAAAGTAAAACATTTTAAAAGGACTGGTGGATTTCAACGAAAAGTGCAAAAATATATGAAAACGCACGAAAACCAAGTATTTTATATGTTAGTTTCTATATGACATTTCATAATAACTGGCCAAGCACGTGTCGGACCACGCAAAGTGTAGGGTTCCGTAGTTGCCTAATATGCAGAAGTTAGCACACGGAGCTAATAAGTAATCATAAAAAATTTCCTTATTTATATTATAAACTAAAAAATTATAAAAAAAATAAGGTTAATTTCCAATATAAAACACAAGAATAATATAGGTATAAAAATAGATAAAAATGCCACCTACTTTTGTCCTAATTAATGTCGGAAACATTTTCTCATTTCGTTTTATACATAATATCTCAATGATTATTTCTACTGTATACAATTATTACAAAGGAAAATATTTTCGAATTACCGCGCGCGAAATTATTGACATCCCATTTCATTTTCGAGCTGAAATTAATTTTACGCAGAACAAACAATCCATTTTCTTTGTTGACTACGTAACGAGTCTTTTTCCCCTTCTTACCGTGGTATGGTTGTGTTGTCTGGCCAGTCAGACTATGGAAAATTTATTTTTCCCATTGTTCGGTGAAGAAAAATGATGTAAAATTTGCCCCTATACAAAACTAAATAACTAAACTAAACAACTTACTAACTTTGAACACATTTTTCCCGATTCAAGTAAAATTACAAGAACAAGCCACAGCTTAAACAAATACGTTAACGAAGTCGCGGGCGGACTAAGATTTTCAACGTCGTCTTTATTTTATACAAGGAAAAAAGAACCTATTCAATAACATTTATAAATCATTTATTATCATTTTCATTAAATAACTATTTCATATTTGCAAGTTTTTCCAAAGCATAAACACGCCCTAACACGATTTCACGGTTAGGGAGTTGCAGTTGTATCGCGTCATCTTTTGTTATGTCAGTCTTTCTGCGTTTACTGGATGTATTTAGAGCAGATTTATTTAAAAAACTTGAACTTTGTCAATATACTTTTACAGGGGACCATATCCGATAGGTACCTGTTGTATTAATTTCCCTTCTTGACTTGAAAGATTTAAAGATAGATACTTCCAACTCCTTGTCACACTAGCAGGAATGCTATCTCTGACTCACTCCGTAAACGGTGTATGCACAGGCGCGAGGCGAGCATCCTCCACCACTGTCGGTGAAATCATAAATCGCTACGATGACTAGTCACTACTTTAGTTACTTGAAAACGCATTCTCCATTTTGTTTATTATCGCGATTAGTACCTTACCAACTAAATTCTTATAAAAATCTTATTTGTCCATACATGAATCATTTTAGATAGCTCATTAGACTCTTTTCCAACAATATGAGGTCCGGTCTCGTCACAAGTGATTGAGGGTAGTCAAAGTTAACTCTACCTGTTTCACCCTCAGGCAGTTGTTAAATGTCACCCTCATTAGGGCATAGATCCGGCGCAAACAAGGAACAGCCAAATGCAGGAAGTAGCGACCTGGCGCGACGAACAAGATTGAAATTGACATACAGATACGATCCGGATAAACAATTAGCCGAATACAAACTGTAGGGAGCATTATGGAAATAGAAACCTGGGGTTGTTAAAGTTTCTGGCAACAAAATCAACATCAACAGCTCATATACGTTCCCACGTTCGCAGGAGTAGTGTGCAGGTTTCGTCACAATGTTTTCCTTCACCGGGCGCATTCCGAATCAGACTTTGAGCGCTGTCAGCGATCAGAAAAGCAAAAAAAAACGTTTTATTATTATTTCTATTACATACCCAGATTTGTTTTAATTTTACTTTTTTCTTATGTAATAAAGTTATTTTACAGAACATAGTCGCTTATTGAATATAAAAGCGACTAAATAACAACTAACAATTTGATAGAAAAAGGTATCGTCGTTCTGGGGCCTCCGACTGGGGGCGTATAACTCATCTAATTTGCAAATTACAAATGCTACGTGAAGTTCATTGCGTAGCCATTTAGTCTAAAATGTCTAAATTGTAAAAAAAAATTTATTTTCTGTCATATCGCCGACGCAATGAATTTGTAAATTGTGGCATTGTGAAACGGGTCCCTGTTATTAGTTAATTCGGTCCAGCGACCGAAAATAAAACGAAACCTCGATGAAACAATTTTCGGTAAAACGAACCATCGAATAAATGGTCGTTGGAGTAACAAATGTTCGATAATTTAATCTGTCATCCGGGAAACGTATTTCTATAAAAATAGGGTTTCGGAATGGTGTAGGAAACCCACTCGCATACCTAATATTAACTCAAAAATTATGCCAACCGCTCTATACCAACTGAAGCTCTACCCACCCCTTAAAGGACAAGAGCGTGGCTTTAGTTTAAGATGATGATGATTGCAAATAATTTGTGCGATATTTTCGTTCTTTCCCAAGTAATGGGTATTCTGAATTAAGATGTACGCAAAGCTAGTTATTCGCAAAAAATATATTAAATTACAAGTGGCGCTGGCCGCCATCATCACGAGGGCCCTTACATTACATAGATTGGTCGACATCAAAAACAACCATACTCACATTGAATTATAATGTAGCTCAATGCATACTCATAGCAGTACTTAGTTCAGTAAAGTTGTTAGACCCATTAAACGAATGCAACAGTTATCTTTGACGTCCATGTGCTAGTTATCTAACACTCGAGTCGAGGTTTTCTTTTAGAGCAACGAATATGCGTCTAAAACATAATTTTATAGTTCAAAATTACGTAGTGGAATTCAAACCTAGCTACCTCGCTAAAGGCACTCACAAATTAACTATTGTTACAGCCTTTGTTGCCCTTGTTTTGTTTTTATTTTACATTCATCGGGCTAAGAGAGACTTGACTCCCATGGGACTCGATATCGTCTATAGTACTAGGTATCGACTAGTAGAGCCACTTACGATGAATGATATTTGTATAAAACACCAATGTTTATAGATAAATAATGACATGTAAGCATTTAAGCATTATCGTTAGTGCTAAACAGATAAAGAATATATACGAAAATAAATTCTGATGAGATAAGATGTTTAGAAATAACGAATTAGTTTTGCCGCAGAGGATGACGACGACGCCGCTGCTGTCCTGCTGTATCTTAGGCAGACATTACACGGAAACAATTCGGAAACAATAGAAACAATTTTGAGTAAAAATGCCAAGCTAACTTAGCCATTTCAGAAGTGCATGCATTAGTACCTTGAAAGAGATAAATAGATAGTATGTAGGTGAAACGTTAGAAAAAAATATAATTACGTGTCTCAACTGAAGGTACTATATTAATTCTGTGACTGAAGAACAAAATGCCTAAGTTTTTGACATTGTGCCTATTGCTACCTATGTCCTCCATCCCAAAGTGACCTAAGAGTAGGTATCTATAGTACGATACCTGCCTTTTGTCGGCACGCTATCTCATCGTTAGCCTTGTAAAGTGACGCCAAAAGTACTACATTAACCTGTAATTTTAATTCGAGAGAGATTGTCTAAATATAGAAACGATCAACCCTATATTTAGCATTGCTTTTTCTAGCAGTATTTTTACCTGTCAGTTTTTTAGCCCACCAACTACCCTTCTACTACCAGTGAATGACGTATCCAACTATTTTCCCCCATTTCAAGTATTGGTATATTATTATATAACCCTACTGTTTAGTAGGATGATGATCAAAAGTGATTAAAATTTTCTTAATAAATCTTTAGTTTCAAAACTGTATATAGTAAAAATAAATAAACTGTGCTCAATTATACATACTAACTGCGATTTGGACCAAATGCGTATTAGACTAAGTGCTATGAGGTCAGTTTTTTGGGAGTCAGGTTAACTATAACCAGGACATCAAGTAAATTAATTAACGCGAAACATTAATATTTTTTTTAAGCGTGGACAGGGTTCAAACTTGCATCGGTTCCATACAATGGTTCCATGGAACTACTGGGAGCAAAGATCACAGAAGTCCCAACCCCCCGTTGCCCCTGGTCCACCCTACTACTCGGACCATGAGTCCAAGGCAATCTAGGCCAAGTATAGGCGCATATATTTCCAATTATGCTATCAAGCTCGGTAACCGTGGAAGGTATTCCAGGGACTACGGTAGGAACCACGGGTAATCAATGAACGCAACGAGAATAAATAAAATTTGTAATTGTTTTTTTTTGGGGTTTCGTACCTAAAAGAGGAAATGCGTGTCCGTCCGTCCGTCTGTCACAGTAGTAATGCTCAAGCACTAAAGCTCATACTCAGAGTTTCTCCGAGACTCCATATATCAATGAGATACTTACCGAAGAGATGCAGATTCAAATGTTATCCAAGGTTGGCAAAAAACGTAATGTTTTGCTTTATAAATATTAGATATTCGTAGCAGACGTAATCTGTAAAAATAATGATATCATTTTATCTCAATTTTCTTTATCACATCATATCACACTAATAAATGTGGAAATATATTTGGATGTTTGGATGTTTCTTCTGCTTTCACGCCTAAGCTGCTGAAAAGATTTGAATGAAATTTGGAATGAAGATAGTTTGTACCCTGGATTAACACATAGAATCCTTTTTACGGGAAAAATTCTTATTAGTACGGGAAAGTCTTACATAACGCGAGTTAGGCCGTGGGCGGACCGCTAGTATACCATACCATAAAAAACAAAAACTAGGACCCAAGGGCCGCAAAAGAGAGTAAACTGCAATTAAAGTGAAACGATTGTAAGCTACGGTAAATGGAACACTAAGTTTGAGTTAACCGACACGGTGGTGTGGTGAGCAGAGCTGGCGGAAAGTGGCGGTTACCGGCCCTGGCGCGCGCGGGCTTCTGACGTCTAAGACGACCAATTAACAACATTCAATTTTTGAATTTAAATAATCTGCAATGGTTAGTCAAGAACACGAAATTGTGTGAAGTTTATTTTTTTGGACCTGAAATTATCAAGAAGCCTTGGTGGTATAAAGGTCATAATTATGATATGGTCGAACCAACCCTTTTGCTCTCTGGACTTTCTACGTCTGTGCGTTATATTGTTAGAAAGATGTTTAGACGCACAACGTCAAGAGCGCAAAATAAAATATACTATATATACCCCGTTCCAATTATCTCCCTGCTGGCATATCTCTACTAATTCATTATAAACACTAGATAGATGTATCTAGTAGTGATAGATGTATTTTTTTTTCAAGTATCCTCAAAAAGTTGTCAATGGGTCCCCAGGTCACCTAGATAGTATTCCAAGTATCCCCCGGCAGACCAATTTGAGAAAGAACATACCTATTAGGTTTTCCTCCGAGGTCACCATAGCCGTCATATGGACTGATGTTCTTTCTCAAATAACCAATTCATTTGTACTATTTGTTATTCGTGCAAAATAGGCAATGGTTAGTTCATAAATAGTTTCAACTGTTTTATTTATCTACACTCGATATTTTTAGCTTTAACCTTTACTGTGGGTACCGTTTGACTCCACCACAAATTCAATCAATAGTACGTAGTAGACAAACATGGATGTAATTCTAAGTTTGTCGTCAATAATAACGGGGCTAATGCACTAAGCAGTTGTGGGGCCAATGAGAAATCTGATTATATTTTGTCAAGGTGGACAAATTGAAAATGCAAGAAAACAAAAAGAAAATACAAGTAAATAAAAATAATATACAGTCAGATTCGTAAGTGGACCCATAGGTATCGCATGCGTCCATAATTTGAAATTTCAGCAAAGACCGCGACCGTTAAGAAAATTCTTTTAGAAAAACAGTTATCAAAGTATCAAAGTATAGGCACACGTGATATGGATCCACTTATGAACCTGTAATTAATATTAATAATCATAATAATGTAAAGACAAATGTTAAAGATATATCGACACTTGGACTTTGGATCTTTGTATTGTAACTCTACATTGCAGCTGGTTGTGTGGAGTTAGAAGGCACGATTATTTGGAAACAGACATTATACTCCGGAGGGGTGTCAACAACAAGAATAATGTTATCATATGCATTCAATATTATTCTCCACGAGAAGTTTCAGATTTGGTGTCCGATAGAAACTACGTTAAATCGACGACCACAGCCTTTTTTTTAGTCGTCTGGAAAAATTGCATTCCTCATAGAAGGTACGATTATTAAGAAACATAGACATTGTATCTTAGAGGTCAACAACAAGAGTAGATGTTATCTTATGCATTCAATATTATTCTCCACGAGAAGTTTCAGATTTGGTGTCCGATGGAAACTACGTTGAATCGACGACCTCCTCTAATTCCACAGCCTTTTCTTTAGTCATCTGGATAAACTGCATTCCACATTTATCACAATTGGGAGGACTGTTACTTTTTGTAAGAAGTGTAACAACTCCAAACAACTAAACATCGAAAATGCGAAATAAGTTTTTTTTTATCATTCGTTTACTCATTAGTCATTGCAAACACACTAGACACACAGCTACGTTAGTGTAGCAACGATTTTGATTTCACTGTTCCATCTGGTCTGTCACTTGTCAGCAATTGCCTGCGTTTGTTGCGGTCCCAACTCGTTACGCTTACGAAACCGTGACGAAACGTGGCACTATTTTTATTTCGCGAACAATAAAACTGTCACAACTTTGTACAATTAAGTTGATATAAGAAAAAATACCTACTTTGCTTATGTCATATACATTTTACAAGTTTTATGTATTTATACCAAAATTACTTAATAAATTATGTTCCCTGGAGGAGATAACAATGCGGAAAGAATAAGACTATTTCAAAGATGAATTGTATTGGTGAGTGGACTGACGGACCAACCCTGGCATTGTGATAGTTGGTCCATGAGGAAAGCAGGTAAGGTAGAACCAAATGCATAGTATATAATTATTGCTCCATTTACAACCCTTGACCTAAAGTACCGCTGTCGTCCGTCCCCACCGGACCAGTTGTACTATGCATTGGCCAGTACCATGATAAAAAATACTTATGTGCTGTAATGTTTTTATGATATGATAAACTTGCGTTATCAACTCTTATGACAATAATAGAAAACAAACAGTCTTGTTACAATGGACATGAAAGAAAAAAAAACATTATTATGGCCACGAGTTTGTAATGTCAGAGAACAATAAAATAATGACTAATGAATTTTATTTGTGCCACAAGCGAATTTTTGTTTTCTGCCGTGCTCGGGCAGGGATTTACAACATGTCTTCGATCAACAATTACAAGACGGAACGACTTAAACGTACGTAAATAACGTCCCATCAGGGATACTCGATGTGAACGTGGGCTTTCTTGTACATTTTGCGATTTGTACATTTTGCGTGTTGTGTTCATTTTGCGTTATGCACATTTTGCGTTTTGTACATTTTGAGATTTGTACATTTTGCGTATTGTGTTCATTTTGCGTTTTATACATTATGCTCCGAAGGGCTTACAAGTCTGATCACTGGGAATTACCGTTTGTCCCTATGTTACCGAGTTGGTACTTGGTGTCAATTATATCCATACGAAATTCGCAATTATAAAATATTACCCAATCTCAAGCTTGACCTAAGAACTTGACGAATAAGAACGTAATCATTTTGTTTATGTAATAGCAGAGAATAGAAATAGGGCTAAACTGGTTTGTCTAATTTCCATTGGAATACCAAATCTGGAGATAATACCAAATGCACAGTAATACAAGACAACGAATTTGACCAGTTTAAAAGTTGATGAGAATGAAATAAATTTTGATTTATTTGAATTTTTGTATGATCTCACAGATACTGTGGGTAATCCATTACCAATGAATGAATTTGACTTGTGTAGAATTTGACGACATTCTTCAATCAGAGGCCTAAAATCCCAAAATCTATACGGGCATGGCTGTGTGAGTGAACTGAGATACTAACCTTGGAATTTGCGAAACAAGGTTATCAAGATTAAGAAGGAAAGGAGCATCGGTCTTTTCTTGGAATTTATATAAGAAAAACTACAGCCCTTGGGGTGTGGTCCTTTCTCACATATGCTATTGGTGATAGACTTTTAGTAGACAGTATGTTAAACTTGTTACCTAATAAATAAAGCCATCAAAAACATAACTTGTAAAAAAACCAAGTCTCGCACGCAACTTAGTCTACCGTAAAAAGTTGTGAGATCCATGTAATACCAAGTCGGTTAATTTATTTAGTCCCTACTTAAGAGTCCTTCTGTCTTAAGTTATTACGTAATTAGCTCACCTAACAACATCTTATAGTGACCAGATCAATATTAAAAATCTCTTATGTTTTAAATAAATACATAGATTGACCTGGCAATCGCATGAAAACACAATGTATCTCACAAGTAATACATTATTATATTAAATTTGATTGTTTAGTGCGATTGCCAAGTCAATCTATGTATTTATCGCATGAAAACAATGTATCTCACAATTAATACATTATTATATTAAATTTGATTGTTTAGTGCGATTGCCAAGTCAATCTATGTATTTATTTAAAACATAAGAGATTTTTAATATTGATCTGGTCACTATAATATGTTGTTAGGTGAGCTAATTACGTAATAACTTAAGACAGAAGGACTCTTAAGTAGGGACTAAATAAATTAACCGACTTGGTATTACATGGATCTCACAACTTTTTACGGTAGACTAAGTTGTGTGCGAGACTTGGTTTTTTTACAAGTTATGTTTTTGATGGCATCTCATTTCTTTTTGTAGATCGCATGAAAACACAATGTAAAAATGCACACCTACGCTCCACCGACCCTACACCTAACCTACACCTAACCTACACCTACCCTACACCTATCCAACACCTATCCAACACCTACCCTACACCTACCCTACACCTACCCTGCACCTCTTATTCAATTATATTCCATTATACAGGTACACTGATTCATTTACTGCAAATGTAACTTTGTAATCCTATATAATGCCCCAAGATTTATATGGGATTACAAAGTTATCTAGCAAGTGATGTATCTAGAAAACTGGGCCGAAATTGCAAAATGTTTTAGTTTTTCCTTGGTTTATACATTAAACACTAATTCCATTCTAAATTTGAAGCTTCTATGTCTGCTAGAAGTGCCTTAACTCTGATCGGTCAGTCAGTCAGTGAGTGACAAAATTAAGAAACTTTGACTAGTTATAATTCATAAACTACTGGTTCAAATTGATTGAAATTTGAAATATACCGTATTTATACAATGCCTGCTTGGTTACTGAAAACTCAGGCTTCTAATTTTATCCACAACGAAGTTATAGGGGGGTCGAAAATGGCCTGAACTGCTTCGAGAAAAGTATGGTACGGCCGTGCCGCTTTTTTGCTCGACTTGGCGGGGGCACTGCCGTGCCCCCAGAAAACGGACGGACGTAGCAGGCTATTAGTACCTACTTACTACCCACACAAAACAGGTAATTTCACTGAAGTTACTTAATTTGGTAACGATATTCACACGAGCGTATACACTACTTGGAAACGCTGTTAAAACTTCCACCTGTTATATATGTACACTATGGCAACATTTATTATCATACTATTAATTCAAATAACAATCACAAATATGGCAAGTTTGTCATATTAAGCGTTCGTAACCAATTATTCATTTTTAATATTTTTGCTGTTTTCGTGCCTTCCATCTCTAGTCCATATGGTGAGCTGGATGCGGTACGAAGGAAGTACTGTCCTCGCGTCTGCGGTGGCGACCCGTAGCCTAACACTGCAAAACTGTTTTCACATGCATTTGCTAAGAAAAGTTTCCAGTTCCGACATTTTAAACCCACAAAAGACTTTGGATTATTTATACTCTCAGTGTACACTTCTGCAGCACGCAAATGACTACACGCCGGCATGAAACAGCCTGGTTGCATTGGCCCCCCTCCGTTAAGATAGAAATCTGCAT
The DNA here is from genome assembly GCA_951230895.1 of Carpatolechia fugitivella. NCBI lineage: Eukaryota > Metazoa > Arthropoda > Insecta > Lepidoptera > Gelechiidae > Carpatolechia > Carpatolechia fugitivella. Next base: position 9,131,733 of record OX579659.1, on the reverse strand, counting down.
GGCCAACAGGTTCAATGATTCCTTGCACTAATCTGTTGGAGTGAATCACGTCTACGTAGAGGGCATCAGTCTTGTCCAGTCTTTGCTCGCTGTACGCATAAGAGAAGCATGGTCCGGCCGGGTCTAATCCAGTGATGCGACCGAGCCTTCGGCCTTTGTAATGCTGAAAGTATTTTCCGGTCCAACCAGCGATGTGAGCACCAAGACTTATGCCCAGGAGATGGAAATCGTCAGCGTTCGCTCCAAAATTTTCTAGATTAGCAAGTAAATTTGCTAGTCTTTTGCCGATCAGACGAGAATTGCGTACAGACACAATGTATGTTTTGCCAAGCATCGTTTCGGCGTCCACCATCAGAACATTGAATTTTTTCTTGTCGTTGTAAGCTTGAGCTAATTGCAGTGGCACAGCGGACTGTGAGCTATCCTTGAATCCATGAATGATAACTTTGGTTTCTTTAGTAATATCAAATCCTGCCGGTTGCATGAGTGCCGCGTAGGTTTCATTAATCGGGAATGATTTTACCATATTTCCTTGTAGCTGGACTATTCTCATTGTGTCTAATAATTCACTTTGATCGTTGGCAGTCGTACCGGTGAGGTCTGCAATGGCTCTACCTGAAAAAGAAATATCAGTAAGTAAGTATTATGAAATTGTCACATTGTTTTTAATTAAGTTACACAAATGCTAAGTTGCAAGTAAACTTACGTACATGCGCTCGACATTTTGACGTAGAGGTTCTCCGCGAATGAGAGTTCTGGTTTGGTGGTAGAGCTGGTCTGCGCGACGACGAGGCCGAGGAGGCAGGCGGTCGCCATGAGGCCGGCACTGTAGTGGCACATGGTCAGAGTCCGGTGGCCCTGCGCCGCCAACACGGTCACTGTGTCACTGGCCACTCGCCGCCGGCCAGCGCAGCCGGAGAGAAAGGTCCGTCGCACTCGTCAAACAACGCCCGCCGCAAAGAGGGGGTTATCTCGAACAACTCGCACACTGCCCTCTCCGGAGGCCGCCGACCGATTGCACTGATACCGATATGATAATTTAACCTTGAAGATTACGCTGAGGAGATTTTATCTATTTATATTATTTTTGGCAGGCTCTATAGTTATGCCTTTTTCCCAGACAATATTTCGCGTTCACGTTCTAGTTTTAACGCTTCGATAACGATTTCACAGTTAGTTTTCTTTACTTCCTTCTTCGCGACCTTTGGTTTTACTGGAGGAGGTTCAGAGTCTTTCCTCAGCGAATATGTAAATCCTCTCAAATCCAAAGACATTATGAGGATAATTAGTATTCAACGTAAATATTGTTTTACTATTACGCTTTAATTTTCAACAATTATTCTGCTTGTATCAGTGAAAATTTATTGGTAATTCAGCCAAATAAAACACTTAGAATCAATTTTATCTAAAACAAAATTCAAAAACTACAGTTCCATGTCACTGGTTGTCACCCGATGTTGTCACTTGCCAACTGAAAACTTCCCAGTTCGTGTATGAAAAAAAAATAAAAAAAAATATAATACGGTAGCAAAATTTTATTACCTCAGAGGAACAAAAGACGATCGCTTCGCTCCGACGACGACGCGCGTCAGAAGTCTTAGGTCTAAACTTATCATAGGGCTAATTCACACCATGACGGACGAAAGCGGTTAGATGCGCGCGCACCATATAGCAATGATGGCAGGCAGCCCGACAGCGACTTGCACGGTAAAAAGCGACACCAACAAAAAAAGCCCCCGCGACGTATGACAGCTCATATTATTCGTCCCCACCGAGGGGCTCGTGTCCAGGGTGCTTAAGAGTTCTAAGAAAACATTTTGTTCATTACATAATTTTGCCCAGAACTTAGCACCTTTGTGAAATGATAATGTAAGCGACTTGTAAAAAGAATGAAAAATAAAAAATGCAAGGCAGTCGCCTGTCGCTCGCCCCCGCCATGCCACACAGTGGTGGACGTTGTATGGCGCGGCGGAAATAATTGTTTTATAGAAAGGGAATGTTATAAATGTTGGATATTAGTTCATAAAATAATAAGAAAGCATATTTTTCATAATGTTTTAGTTATATTATAGTATCGTAAAAATCAGAAAAGCAGTAAATGAAAGAAAACTAAAAAATAAATAACAAAATAAATTAAATCATTAATTTTTGTGCATTTTTTAAGACATATACAATAATGAATATATATATACAAAGAAAGCATACAAATACATACACAGTAATGAACAGGAATAAAAATCATTAAATTAAGTTTGAGGATCATTCTTCATTTCCTCCATGCAGCAAAGCTTTTACATCTTCATGCAAGGGCAAATGCTTTGGGCTACGCATAGCCCTTAAACTATTTGTGTACGGATCTGAAGAAGCCAAAAGCATGTGAAAAACATCTTCGTTCGTCAATTCACGTGAGCATTTTCGAGAATGGTTTAATCTGTATCGACGGTAGTCCTTGTTGCGCGCCTCTTGGGCTTCCTCAGATAACATTCCCACTGGCAATGCAGCAGCTGAAATTATATGACTGCCGTGCATTAGAACCTTATGCACTGTATTTGGCATATAGTACCAGTCATATAACCCAACATACAGTCTTGTAGTCTCTTCACAATACTTCCCGAACTTTTCTGAGTCAACTGAAGCCCCGGAGTTGATTGTCTGCAATATTATAGAAAATCGATGAATCAACCTTTCATCGACTCCTGTAATTTCCGCCACTATATCCACATTATCAAAAAACCTCCTTGACGTGTTTCCATCATTCGACGAGCCCATTCCTTGCTTAACGAAGTCCACCTTAATTCCCAATCTTTTGAAAAGCTCGTCTTGTATTTTTTTCTTCTCCTCTTCTTTAAGTGGCAGCGTGTTGGCATTGGTTCTCCAGCTTTTAAACGATTTATTATAGGCAATATGCAAAATACATTCCATAAATTTCAGTCTTGCATGTAACGGACTAAGGCCTACTTTAAAAGCGTCCGTATTTACTTCTTTTGTTTTTAAATGTTCCAGCTTATTCATTTCAGTCGGCTTCGCCTTGCATATATAGCACACTGCATTAGAAGAAGTATCTGTGATTGTTTGTGCAATTTTACCATCGATCATGGTTAAATGAAGTTCATGAGTCACTCTAAAAATCCTGTTGTTCATGGAAATCGTTGTTTGATTTAGATTAGCTATTTCACTTTCCATTCTTGAGATCTCGTTTTTACTGACATCCGTTGTTTCTTTCATGAACTGAAACTGTACTGGTCTGCAATACCTGGTTGAAGAAGGAGTTTCATTTTTCCAATACACCAAAGAATTATTTATTTTGTTGTTAAGACGGAGCGGAACTAATGTTGTTAGAAATATGTTGGTATCTGTAGCACCATCTTCGACAAATGACTGTTTGTATTCAGTGTGGCCCGATGAGCCATCGCAACCCCATTTTGATAAAAGTGTTACTTCCTCACTCATACTTGCCAATTCATCGTCAGTTTTTGTTTTATATATCCTCTTTACAGTATGATCTAATAATTCTTGAAGACCTACGTAAGCGTAGCTTTCTGTTGCATCTATATGAGGAGGATAGCAATCTTTCTTTGCATTTAAGACATTATGATAAGCTGGAAAAATATCACATCCAATTTCCTTTGCAGCTTTTCTAAGAATTTCATATTGATGCCTTGTTAATGATGCATCTAACATTAATGCCCACGCTTTCTCCGCACTAAATGCTTCACATCTTGTTGATTGATCGCTTATTCTCTTAGCTGCTGCAGCAATTAATTCAGGTTGGACAGTTTCGCATAGCTTTTTAACTTTATACCTTTTGGCTCGGTCACAACATTCATCGATAGGTTTTTCTGGTCTTCCACTGTGAGATCGTTTTGATGATCCTGCTGCAATATCTTCATTAAGAACCGTAAACTTTACTGACAGCCATTTTTCATTTTTAGCAAAAAAGAACTTCTTATTCCGAGCTGCTTCATTCCACTTTTTTGTAAATTTGGGAAAAAAGGTTTTGATCAAATGTTCACTTATTTTCACTAACATGATCTCCGATAAATCAGTATGATTGCTTTTAATAACTTCAACGCACTTATTGACATCGCGACCGCTTGCGATAGCAATTTCGGCTAATTTGTCGTTAGAAATAGTAAAATTCGCCATTTTAGTGTAAAATTTGTTATCACTGTACCGGTTATGAACAAGTAATGAAAAATAAAACAAAAGTTTATCCCTTTTATAGCCATTACTATTTTTTTTAGGTAATTTACCCTCATTAAAAAAATTAATTCTTAATGTAGGCAATATGAAGCTCATTTACTAATAGGACTACAAAAACAAGGTTAGCAGATATTAGCAGCTGGAAGTGATTTGTTAATTATCTATAGGAATGTACCTATCACGTAAACTACATAAGACACCGCCGGAAAGCGCCGCAAGCTAGATATGGTCGATTGAAATAAGAAATTATGTAAAAAAAAAATGCTTTGTTCTCTAACGATACTACATTAATACTAAGTACTTTCCTCAAATTATAAATTTAGTTTTAGATGCTCTAATGTATGTAGTATTACCAGTAATTTTTATATTTTTTTTAAATACACTGGTTATCTAGTGTAACTAAGCAAAAAAAGTCATATTTTTCAAGAAATAAATAACGTTTCTTTAAAGTCTGACTTTAGCCTTTAATTTAACCAATAACACAATAATAAAAAAAAAAAAAAATTATATAGCATTGTTTGTTGAAGACTGTAGTATTTATTAATGATACAAAATCTGCCTAAAGTTGAACTCTGAAAAAAGGACTTTTTTCCGCCGATCCATCTCTGTGTGCCACTTTGACTGCTCAGCTCGCCTTCCAGGACCTTGAAACTCTTTAGCCACTCAAACAATTCTATGCAGTTTATTTATTAAGAAATTAAGTTAAAGTTGAATACTGGGTAAACTTTGGTACTGAAACTGCTCGCCGCTTCTTTGATTGCTTGGCTAGTCCTGTCTAGGTGTGACTTTATTGATTGGAAAGAAAATACGCGATTGTTGTTTCGTGTCGTCACGAGTCGCGCCGGCCGACTACTGCTGCAAGCAAGTTACATAATATCTGTCGACCTACAACAAACAACACACTAAAAAAGTACTAGCATCCAGTACTGGCGCTCTACCAAATGTTGCTCCAGAGATTGAACCGAATCTTGTAAGTAAACTTCAATACCTATAAGCTGGCTATCATACATAGATTCATTCGAAGTTGAAGACCAAATTTCGCTTAGATCGAAGCGGGCGTTAACAAAGGGTGCTTTCGATGCAGCATTCGTTCGCTGGAGGGTAATTCAGCGAACTATACGGGACTCAGGTTAAGATAGTAAATAGTTATCTCAGGACCTGTAGGGGTGGTCGTAGACATTTTAAAGCGGAACCAGAAAATAATCAGGTTGTGTCGTTTTTTTTCAAATGTATTTGTATTTTTGTTATCTATTGTGTACAATAAATGGTTAAATAAATAAATAAATAATCAAAGACGAAAGATGATACTCTTCGAGCTATCTGACCACCAATGGTACTAACATTATTTTATTTTATTTAAATTAGGGAAACTTACAGCTTAGTAATATCATAACTATAGCTAACTAATACTTGAGCCAATTACAAGCTTCCACCTGTGAAACAATGTTAGATAATTGAATATATACACTCATAAATACACAAGTAATTCAAACAATATTTTACTTTCG